>JBBCBC010000009.1:28955251-29168972 GCA_037126765.1 Stenogyne calaminthoides | reverse complement strand
ATTCATTCGATCATGACGATCATTCTTTCATTTCTTATTAGAAATGCGGATTGGTGGATATGGGGGGCGAATGATGTTTTAAACCAACAACATGGCCCTCATTCTGACATTAAATCGAATGGTGGCACCCTGAGACGAACACTTTTCATATGCCTTTCGGGGAGATGACGATCACACTCCACGACGTACATGCTATCCTTGGTAAACGGAACCCTAAAACTAATTTTTAATAAATCAAATTTTTAATTTTTTATCAATTCATTTTACTAATAATAAAAATAACTTTTTCCAATGTAGGCTTGAACATAAATGGCTTCCCCGTCATTGGCGATGAAAGTTGTATCTAGGGGACAAAACCAAAGTAGCGCCATCCTTGACAACATACGAGATGAGTGTCAAAAGAATAACCACCTGAGCGAGGTCTTTATTGCTCGAGGTTACCTATGGTACTTGATGGGGTCGACACTATTTCCTGATAAAACGTATGATTCTGTCCCCAAGTATTATCTAGAGGTGTTGGGTGATCTCAATGCTGAAGTCCCTAACTATGCATGGGGAGCCGCCACGTTCATGATTTATATCACCGGTAATAGGGCGATCCGCACGTAAACGGCAGGATTTCGGGTTGCTTGACACTACTTGAGGTCAAAATTATATTTCAATAATATTTTCAATGATATTCAATACACTGTTATCAATATATTGTTACATATAATAACTTAAACTCATTACAATTTTTCAGTGCTTGATATACGAGTACTTCACTGAGTTGCGCAAACGCGCCGAAGCTACTTATTATGTCCCTAGTACCCCACTAGCATTGCGATGGAACGCCTCTCAAAGATTCAATTGGAAGAAAGAGGATGTTGTACATTATCGCAAGCTATTGGATAATTACCAATCAAGTTACGTATGTTTCTCATTCTCAAGTGACATCTTAATACAAATATGTCATTTATAATTTAAGTAATAAAATGTTTTATAAAAATATTGCTCAAACATTATAGGTCAATTGGACTTCGTTCGGTCTTCCTGCATCAATCCCTGCCCCATCGTTATTCTACGGTTGCATTCAATTTATGGACTACGCCGAAGGTATATGCCTAAAAGGGTTGCACGACAATTTGGGAGAGTTCAGGGCATACCCCCATCACCGTTCGACTTCGATCGTACTCGTTCAAATTTGGGTGTCGCGGCAAAGGGCTACAAGAGGGTGTATAGGCCTACGGTCTCATATTGGAACGAGATGGGCAATCACAGTTACCCACTCGGGTACCTGGGTCCCGAAACTCTAGTTCCAGATCGTACTACGCCAGATTTTGCTGCATGGTATGCAAGAATAACACATCTAAGAGTGCACAACCCTGAACACGGCAAAAACAACGTGCACGTCAATCCCATGCATGGTTCAGCGTAAAATAGGTTGCGACACGTGATGCAAAACACGAATTCGTTATTCCAACAAATTAGTCAGGATCCACAATGTCCAAATTATGTCAAAATGGTGGTTGGTATGTACTAGTCGACCAGTTCGAATTATTATCTTGCAACAGAATATACCCTTTTTTAATGTCAATTTCTAGTTTCAGCACACATTAAACACTAAAAACAAATAGTTTCAACAGAATGTATTAACACTATGTAAGTATATATATACACAAAATGAGGACAAATTAAAATATGAAAAATAGGATTTGAGTTAAAGATACTAGAAATATTTAATTGTGATTTCAGTACATCCATCTAGATTGTAAATTTGTAATGATGATTTAACAATATATACTCTCTATGTCCTAATTATATTGGCTGATTTGATTTTACACATGGATTAAGAAATTATCTTAAAAAAATAAATTATACTAGTAAAATTTCTATTATAACCCTATTTAATAATTGTTATAGTTTCCAACATAATTAATGTTAGGGTTATATTAGTAAATTAATTTAAAAAATTAATTTATGTGGAAACAAGCCTATATATTTGGAATATTCATAAAAGAAAATCTTCTGCTTACCTTACCCAACTCAAAAAGTATTCTTTTCGTTTTTAGTATATTTTCTCATTTTCAAGTAGGGAGCCTTATTTTCCCCATTAACTTATTGGTAATATAAGATTTTCTTTTTTATACATACAACTTTATACAACTTCCTTACTTTTTAATTTTATATAAATTCTTATATAGCCCCTGTATATCTCGCTATCAATCCACACAAAAATGAAAAGATTTTGGATAAATATGTGTCCATTTTGAATGATCTAAAATAGGTTCTTTTTTTTATTCATCAATAAAATGGCTTTTTTGGTTTCACTTTTTGAAATCAAATAAATTAAATCAAAAATAGTTAATTAAAAAAAATGTTTTTTGGGAGGGAGGGTTCTATTCCTTAATTCATAGTAGGATTTAATAATTTGAATGGATGGAGTATCATTCAATTGTCAAAATCTCTCCCTAGAATAACAAAATGTTCAATTGAATTTAACAGTCTCTTAGATTTACACTACAAGGAAATGAAGAATTGCGTATGAAAATTTTCAAATGGCTACGGAATTTTCCTACAAAAATAATTTGATCATTAAAAAGTGAGGTTTGTCCACGATTTGCCTACCAATTTTTAGAATATTTAAAAAAAAATACCTACACAAATAACTCTTACGCAAGCTAGCAATCTAGCTACCTACACATTTGTAATTGTCGTAGGCAAATTTACCTACACAAATAATTTTCTAGGCAATTTACATTTCCCTAGGTAATTATATTTATAGTTTAAAAATAATCTATATAAAAAAAAATTTTAGGGAGATCATAGGCAAACCTTACTATTTAAGAACGAGATTGTTTTTGTTGGTAATTTCGTAGAGATATTGAAAAAATTTGTAGGCTATTTTCTTATAACAGTGTTAGCTAGTCAAAACAAACTTATTGACTAATTATGTTTTATCAAACAAGCTACTGACAAGTTCTGTAAATTTATTTTTTACATTCATTAAATTACCAAGACGATAAGGCAGCTAGACTTCAAGTTCGACTAATACTGTTTAATGAAAATTACTAATACTGTTAAGTGAAAATAAGAAAATTGTTCAGTGAAACAAGTAAATATTGTTTAGTAAAAATAGCTAATACTGTTGAAAAACCACACACCAAATGGTGCGTACAAGATTTTGTCTTCGAATAATAGCAACAAATATAATGATAAGCTAATCTAGCATGAGGGTGTTCGGTGTTTACAGATGAATCAAGAAATCAGAAAAGGAAGGAAACCAAATGGATATAAAAATGGCTCTTTTGCATTGAAAGTGATGTGCATAACTTATGGATAATATGGATTTTATAAATGCAGAAACAAGATTTGGAAAAAAAATAAAAAGGGATTTTTTTTTTTGAAAAAAAAGAGAGCAAAGTAATAGAGAGTAAATTGTGTGGGAATATATATATATATATATATATATATATATATTTTTTTTTTTTAGATCCTTTACTCGGTGTGACTGACCGAATATGAATGGAGGGAGGGATTAGGGCGAAGTGCCAGATGAGCGTATCTTGAACACCATTCGGAGTCGGGGTTGTTTTAAGGATTCTCACAGCATCGACCCCCGAGAACACTTCGGATATCAACTCCACATCCCAGCATCGAGTATTTGGAATATAGAAATCCCGAATCACCATATTCTCAAAATTTGGAACCACTAGTGTGTGAACCCTGAAAGACCTATCATCATTGATCCAAGGATCGCCCCATAAATGAACAGTGTCACATTCCCTAATCTTCCACCGCGGCCCCCCGTTTAACCAAATCCTTTACCACGTGAATGCCAATCCAGGTATAACTCAGATTATTACCCAAGGGGGTTTCCAGAATTTCGACATTCAGAAAGTACTTCGCCTTAAGGATTCGGCTTAGTAACGCCTCAGGTTGCTTCAGAATACGCCACCCTAGTTTGCCAAGCATTGCAATATTGAAAATATGAAGGTTACGGAATCCCATGTCCCCCTCATTCTTATGTTTACAAAGATCCTCCCAAGTCTCTCATTTCACTCCTTTTTCGGGTTGGAACCGTGGCCCCACAAAAAATAATTAAGCATCATATGCAACTCATCCAGAAGGGTTTTTGGCAAAAGAAATGTGCTCATGCAATAAGCCGGAATAGCCTGCGTCGCCGATTTAATAAGGACCTTTTTTCTGTTTTTGAAATTTTCTTACCTCTCAACCCTTGAAGACGTAACCATAAACGATCACGTATATACTAAAAAATTACCTTCTTCGACCTCCCAATAAGAGAAGTTAAGCCCAGGTATCGACTAGTGTTGAAATGCGATGAGACCCCCAAAATCTGCTTGAGGTCCTCACGTACATCAGCTTGGACATTTGTGCTAAAGAAAATGCCCGATTTTGTGAAGTTGATCGCCTGCCCCGACACTCATTCATAAAGATCAAGAGCAGACTTCAGTGTGGTGCATTCTCCCCTTGACGCCTTGCAGAACAACAGACTATCATCTGCAAAAAATAGATGGGACAACGATGGAGCTCTTTTACTGACTTTGCATCCATGCAACCGGCCTCTTCTATTCTCATTTCGTAATAAACTCGACAACCCCTCGGCACAAAGTATTAAGAAATAAGGCGAGAGAGGATCACCTTGATGAAGCCCTCTTTCCGGTGAAATAGGCCCGACCAAACGATCATTAACCGCAAAAGAGTATGTTACCGTCTGAACACACATCGCATCCAACTTAACCATTTCTCCCCAAATCCCATCTTTCAGTGAACCCCAATCAGAAATCTCTAGTCGACCCGATCATACACCTTACTAATATCAATCTTCAGTTCTACATCACCCATCTTCCCTTTCCATTTATTTCGTATCGAGTGGATCATTTCAAAGGCAATGATCACATTCTCTTGTATCATTCTTCCCGACACAAAGGGTGATAGACACTCGTCTATTAGGGATGGTAAGACTAATTTCAACCTGATGTAAAACACCTTCGAGACAATCTTGTACACCACGTTACAAAGAGAGATTGGTCGAAGATCTTTCATGGATTTAGGGTTTTCACACTTTGGTATGAGAACCACTGTTGTATCATTTAGGTGTTCCGGGAATTTGCCTTCATCCAACCATCGTGTCCACGTCCGAACAACATCCTGGCCCACCACATTCCAGAATCTCTTATAAAATCCCGGATTGAAACCATCCAGCCCAGGCGACTTGTCTTTGTGCATTTGGAACACTACAGTCCGAAATTCGTCTCGTTCGAATGCCTCGGTTAGCAAGCAATTCTGCTCAATCGAGATAGATGCCCGAACCATAATCATAACAAGGTCAATATCTTCAAAACTTTCATTAGCAGTGAATAAGTTACAAAAATAGGACAAAACTACATTCTCCATACCTGCATTATCAGTAATCCAAGGGGATTTAAATCAAAATGGTCCCGTAACTTTACACCTTTATTTAAAAGGTCACGTATATATCACATGTTTCAATTTAGTCCCGTATGTTTTCAATTTATGCCGATTTAGTCCCAAATCGCCGGAGATCGGTCAAACTACCCCAAAACGACGTCGTTTTTGGGGCGTGTGATACACGCGCCCCTAATTTTGATCGGGAAATGCTGTATCACGCGCCGATTTAGTCCTAAATTATTGGCGAGTGTATCACACGAGCCAAACACGATGTCATTTTTGGCTGATTGACTGGTCTCCGGCGATTTGGGACTAAATCGGCACAAATTGAATACATACTGGACTAAATTGAAACAAGTGATATATACGGGACATTTTCAATAAAGGTGCAAAGTTACGGGACCTTTTTAATTTAAATCCTGTAATCCAAGTATCATTTGTTGGGGAACGTTTTGTCCGAATATATTCGAGGTGAAATTTAAATAAAAAATTATTACTAACATGAATTAATCCTATTAATTCAAATAACAATTACCAACAACATACATGCGTACAAATAATTCACGTAAAATCCTAACATGCGGATCTAGGAGTTTACACGAATTCTTACCCTTGAAGAGACAACTGTTGAGATGATGGATCAACCCAAATGTCTTCTCAAGTATATCCTAAGTCCTTGCTCGTTATCCGGTGGAAGATATGCACGAACAATTTAAACAAAGGATAGAGAAAAAAATTATTGCACCACCTTTGTGTTGGGGTTATACTGGAAAGTATGTTTTTACTTTGTATAACCAAATTGAATTTTCTGTCTTATTTATTGAAATAAATTATTTATCACTGATGCTTTAAATATCATTGAATGTTACATATATTTATTGCATAATTGTTCAATAAAAAGTATGTGTTACATTGTAGTTAATTTAGTGATACCAGATCACAGAAGATTAAATTAACAGTCCCTTGTAACTAAAAGTACACTGTTCACGACCTAGATGGAAATAAACAATCCATCGTGAAAGGTTGAAGTGTAAGGCTCAGATTGACTTGTTTTGACCAAGAGATTACACTAGTACATGACTGATGCACTGAATAGGACCTACATGAAGATAAATTCTTCAGCACTGAACCAGGAAGAATTAGACCTCAGTGGTTCGTTATTTTTTAATCTTCGTCCCTTAAATAGGATCGTGTGTGGTTAGTAATTATTGCTTTGACTTATGACGGGTAGAGAATCAATGAGATTCAATACTTTATATCTTGGGCAATATTACTGGTCACATGCGATTGCTAAGATTTAATACAAAGAATCGTGTGCGAGTACGCTCGTTTGATTTACCCCCTTGGGAGGTTCATAAGATTTATCATACCAAATCTTACAAGTGGAATTTATTTCCGGTATGGATAATAATGTTGAACCGTTCCTTGACCAAGGACAAAAGATATTAATTAATAGAAAGCTATTTCAGTTGCTTGAATTAATTAATGGGCTAGATAATCTTAAACACGGGAAATAATAATCAGGAGCCATATTAACAGTAATATGGGTTAAGATGGATAGTGCAATATTAATTATGTAGTGGGATTAATTAATATTTATGGGCTTGAATAATATTGTGGCTCAATATTGGAAATTCAAGATCCATTAGAAGGTTCAATCTTAATTCTCCTAAAGGTCCCTCAAGTAGCCCAAAGATAATGTCCAATAACTGAAAAAGGTGTTTAAAATAAAATAAATTATTGTTGCCTAATTTTTCTTTTTTTTTTCGAAAATGATAAATAAAAGAGGGAGAAAGATTTTCTTTGAATTTTGTTATGGAATGAGAATAAGTATTCTTGGAATACAAGTTTATCTCATTAAATTCAAGAAATCTCCCACTTGGTTATTTGTCTTGAGATTTTCAAAAATTTTGAATAAATAAGGAAGGAAAGATTTTCTTGATTTTCTTGAAAAGATATTATGGAAGATATGTATTTTTGGAATACAAGAATATCTCATAAATTCAAGAAGATCCAAATCTTGGATTCCTTCATCCTTATTTTTCGAAAATAACCATAATATTAGGAGGTGGAATTTTGTGAAATATTTAATTATGGAGAAAAGAATATATGAGATATATTCAAGATTTCTTGGAGATCAAGAAAAGATTTTTCCATCTTATTTTTTCACCCAAAATTTCGACCACCTCCTTCCCTATAAATAGGGGATGAGTGTTTCATCCCCAGAGCAATTCCATGTGTTGGAAAAATTAGAAATGCACAAAGATGGTGCAACATAATTTTATTTTTCCTTTTTGTTAAATTGTTCGCAAGTTCCTTCTACCGGATTGTTGAACAAGGACAAGAGAATACTTGAGAAGACCTTTTGGTGTGTTTGTGTAAACGGGATCCATCTTCTCAACGGTTGTCACTTCGAGAGGTTAGTTTACGTAAACCCGTAGTAATTCCGCATGCTTAGGATTTACGTGAACTATTTGTATGCATGATTGGTTGTTGAATTATTATTTGAATTAATATAGGATTAATTCATGCAAGTAATAATTGTTAGAATTAAATTTGTATTTAAATATTCAACCCGAATAGATCCGGGCAATTAATTCCCCAACACTTTGTGGATTTCTAATTTTTCTAAGACTGGAATTGTATTGGGGATGAAAAAATCATCCCCTATTTATAAGATGAAGGGGGTCAAAATTTTGGCATAGAAAATAGATATGGGAAGATCTTTAATTCTTGTGCAAGAAGTAATCTTGAATATATCCAATATATTCTCTTTCCCATAAATAAATTTTCCACAAAAATCTCCTTCCTTATAAATCAATATTTTCAAAAATTTGCCCCAAAAAAAGTCAAAGTCAAAGATTCTTGAATTTATGAGATAATATTGTATTCCAAGAATACTTATCTTCCATAAAATCTTTCCAAGAAAATCTCTTTCTTTCTTTTCTTGAAAATTTCGAAAATATCAAGAAAAATTAGGCAACAAATTATTTCTTTTATTTTAATCACTTTTTCATTAATGGACTTATATTTGGGCTACTTGAGGGGTGTTTGGGAGAATTAAGATTGGACCTCCCAATGGGCTCTGAATTATAATATTGAGCCAGAATATTATTCAGCTCATTAATATTAATTTACTCCACTATAAAATTAATATTGCATTATGATGGTCCCGGTGGAAAACCCATTTTGCGCGTGCGGAAGCAAAACATTTCTAAACGGTGCATATAAAACAGGGGTGAGGGCAGAGTGATTCCAATTTTTTGCTTTTTAAGCTCATGTGTTGTGTTTTGCTTATAATCAAATGCGTATGACAAGATAAGAACATAAAGCAGTAAACAACACAACAAAGTATAGTGGTTCGGAGGCTCAAGCTCCTACATTCACTCTCCCTGTTCCTAGGGAAATTCCTTCCAACTGGACTTATCGCCCTCTCGGGCTCGCCTCTAGATATTTAACGAGCTCTCACTCAAACGGGACTTATCACCCTCCACGGGATTGCCTACAGATGTTTACCGAGTTCACACTCCATCGGGACTTATCACCCTCACGCGGGATTGCCTACCCTCCCTTTCGGGATTGCTAGATGTTTACCGAGTTCACACTCACCTACAAACTTAACCGACTGATTTGGGTAAGGTTTGTTTGGTTTCCAACTAGGTTGAGATTTTCCCTTACATTTGTTTAGCCTCAATGCTAAGGATGGGAAAATCTCTCTAAGCTTAAGATATTACATTTGTGCTTAGATCTAGGGTAGAACACTCTTTGAAATATATCGTGTATTTCTTTCTCTCGTGTTCTATCTTTGGGAATTTAGATGATTTGGCTTGATGGATGTTTCACGATTCTTCCACACTTGATAATGATTGAAGATCTTGTATTTATAGTGTGGATTTGAATGTTACCCGTTGGATGGAGTCACATTCAAATCCATACTATTCTCAGCTTCTTTGCGACTTTTCCAGGCGGGTTGTCTTCCTCTCATTGGTCCATGTCGAATTTGAATTACCTTATTTATATTCTTTGATTCTTAAGTCTCGGGATCTTTAGTTCTATCGAGCCTTGGTCTATCCGAGCCTTGAACTGTCCGAGCCTTGAGGTCTCTCGAGCCTCGGTGTCCGTGACATATCTTGAGTCTCGGGTTTCTTGATTCAGCGAGACTTCTCTTGGCCGGACCTTATACGTCGAAGCTACTTGACACTCAGTTAACTTCCGACGACTTGGACAATAATCCCTCGGTCACTAGCTTTCGAGACTAACCGATCATCGGCAGCGTTCGATTCTCGGTGAATATGACTTGAGATGACTTCTCTTCGATGACTTCTTTCCGATCGATATCTGATTTACGGTTTTCGATATCGATTTCTTCTCACTTTGATCGATCGGCTCATACGATCGGTCGATAGCTATCAGTCAATTGATATCCGTTTATACATGTCGATTAGTACATCGAGGTTAGCATATTAGGTTAGCATATCGGTTTAGCACATCGATCTCAATCACGCGTCGATCTTGATCATCGCGCTTTCATCTTCATATATCGATCTCGATCACGTCCGATCTCGTCGGTCTCATCTATTTCTCTTCCGATCCGCAACCTTCTCTCGATCTTCGGTCGGTTTCTTTACGATAAACATGCCGCTCTTCCGATCACCAGATCAACTAAATGCGGTTCTTCCGATCATCCGATCAGGTCATCTAGATCATCGATCTTCCGATCATCGCTTAGCTTTTTCTTCTCTTCCGATTTTGCTTTCATTTCATCGGTTAACTCCGAACTCATCTTACTATTCGATCTCGTCGGTCTAAATCTAGCCTCGTCTGATCTCGATCATCTACATCTGATTTCGTGAGTTCCCCCTCAATTTGTTCTCTCGTTCCCCCTCAACTTGTTATTTGTAGATTAGCTTCAAAAACACAAGTTGATAATGTTTTGGCATAATTCATCAAAACTAAAATATCCCAACACATTATCCATCTTAACCCATATTACGATAATATGACTCCCGATTATTATTTTCCATATATAAGATTATTTTGTCCATTAATTAATTAAGTCACTGAAAAGCTTTATATTAATTAATATATTTTCCTTGGAGTAAAGACAACTCAACATTATTATCCATACCGGAAATAAATTCCACTTGCAAGATTTGATATGATAAAACTTCTAAGCCCACCAAGGGGACAAATCAAACAAAACTTTCCTTGCACACGTTTCTCTATATTAAATCTTATCAATTGTCATGTAATTAATAATATTGCTCAAAATACAAAGTATAGAATCGCTCTCTGATTCTAAACCCAACATAGATTAAAGCAATAAATATTAATCACACACAATCCTATTTAAGTGACAGAGATTAAGAAATCAACAACCACTGAGGTCTAATTCTTCATCCCATAAGTCAGTACAAAAGAATTTATCCTCTATGTAGGTCCTCTTCAGTGCATCACAATACACTAATGCAATCTCTTGGTCAAAACAAGTCAATCTGAGCTTTATACATCAACTTGTACCAATGGAGTGTTAAATTCCATCTAGGTTGTGAAGATGTACTTATGTTGGTCCCAGTGTAAACGAGTCTTACACGTGTATGGGGGGGGAATACACGTGTTCAGTGATTTTAAAACTTTTTCTTACTGAGGTCAGCTTGGGTCAGATAATCCTGAAGATTAGGTTATGAGAAGCACAGATCGCTTCCGAGTCAAAGTTCATCGAGATGTTGATCCCGAAGTCGCTTTCAGATACCTCAGATAATCCCAACCAATTTCGAGTGTCAGAGATCCCGAGTTGCTTGGATCGATAACTAGCTTATGAATCATCGTAAGAGAGTTCGGGTTTGATAACTATCTCGTTTCTAGCTACTCGACCGTCTTGGAATGGTTGGCCTTTAGATTATACTCGTTTTAAGCTTTGCTGAAAAAACCTTCCCTTTATGAAATAGTGATTAGGTTGTGATTCACTTATGCAACTTCAGTGGATTGATTCCAACCGAATATCGATGAAAAGTATGCTTTCAAAATCAAGTCAATGCAGAGTTAAGCCACACGATAAGGAAAACAATAAAGAACACAACTTGGTTATAGTGGTTCGGAGACTCAAGCTCCTACATCCACTCTCTCGACTCTTCAGAGAAATTCACTATCAACTTCGAGCTTTTACGACTACCTCAGAGTTTACTTACTCAACTCGCCCCGAAGTTTTCGACTACTCACGTAGTTTACTTACTCAACCCGACCTTGAGTTTTTTCGACTACCTCGTAGTTTACTTACTCAATCACACACAAGTTTTGAGACTACCCACAGCTTACTAACTTCTCCTCTAGAGTTTTTCGACTACTCCGCGTAGTTTACTAACTCTTTACAACTCTACTCACCAACAAACACACTCCAACTACCTTTCTCAAGGGTTTGGGGTTTCTCGGTTGGTTTCAACTAGGATGAGATATCCTTTACAATGAAGCACAATGCAAAGGGTTAGGATATCTCGACTAAGCTTTGGATAAATCTTATCAAGCTAGGCTTAGTAAAGTGAGCTCTCTTCAACATAGAAGCACTTGGGAAATTCAAGGTATTTCGAGTGCTTTAACTTTTGCAAGAATAAGTTTGAGCTCTTGAGTTGCGTGATAAATTTCCGTAACCTTACAAAGTGTGGGTCACCAAGATTTATAGGCATACACCAAGGTCACTCTTTGAAAACTATCCGTTGGAGAGATAGCCGTGAGTTCCTCTTATGGTGTGTGAGAAACGGCTATATTTAGGGTTTGAAACTCCCTAACATGTTTTAGGCAATAGCCTTTCATGTAGCCGGTCTTCACTTTTTTGCAGTCTGGAACTTTCGTACATCTGACATCTTTTTTTTTGACTTTATCCACCGCAATTGTCAAGATGGTACAAAGGTCGTCTTCCTCTTTTTGACTTTTGTCTTCAGTTAAAGGTAGACACCTTCAACGACTCTTTTGGTTACAAACTCTAAGTTTGATATAACCTTAACAACACTTCTGACTTAGTTCCTTTTATCTGCATTTGAATGTCTTGGCAATATCTAACTTTCTAAGGCATCGCGTTTCTCTCAGTATTGCATCCTTCAGATAGATATATTCAGTGCCTCGGAACATTCGGAGTTCATATCGAGCATTGATGCATTCTTGAGTCTTGATAATTGCGTCTTTCGATATTCTTGATCTTGATTTCTCGGTCTTGATCTTGCGTCTTCAGAGTCTTCTGCGTCTTCAGGGTCTTCTGAGTCTTCAGGGTCTTACGAGTCTTGATTTATCTTGGTGATATCTTGAGTCTTCATCTTTGAGTCTTGGTTCTCGATTTCATCTTGAGTCTTGAGTCTCGATTTACCATTTTGAGTCTTTAGATTACCGATTTCATCTTTGAGTCTTGAAGACTTGAGTTTCATCTTGAAACTTGAGTTTCTTGAAACATCTTGAGTTCTTGAGTCTTGAACCTATCTGAACTATATCTGCTGACTATACATTTTGCGAGATAACATCTGAATACTCTAAATATGATTCCTGACTCAATTATCAAGATCATTCTCGAACATGTCATACTTTCGGGGTTTTGGGATCTTAATCAAAATCATATAATCTTTTATTAAATTCATCTCCTAACAATTTCCCCTTTTTGATGATGCCAAAACCTATCTTGTTACAAATACATAACCTATACTGGGTTTTGATTTATCCTATCACAAGATTGGTTGCCTCTCAACAATTTCTGAATCAGAGAATCTCTCAATACATTCAGAGAGTTTTTCCAACACTTAAGACATTCAGTAATTTCTTCAGTAATGAATCTCTTTAAGTAGTTCATTACTAAATACTTAAACAATTTTCCCATATCATCATTCAGTTAGTTCAGAGACATACAATCAGCATATCAAAATAAAAGACATGTAAATAAGATAATAAGGTATTATCTTTTGAGCATAATGATAAATCTTCATTGATGATAAGTATACCATTACAGATTACAATGAGATTTTTATCAACAAAATCAAAAAGACAAAATTTAAAGATTACAGAATCTTCTGAGTTCTTGATCTTGATCTTGATTCGGCTCTTGCTTTTTTCATTCTCGACTTCATCAGCTGGCACCTCCAGGTTGAACATTCCAAAAAATCTTTTCTTCAGCTCATTCCTCTCCTTGATGATGTCCGGACTGTTCCCTGTTAATCCCAACTGACCAGCATACTGAGCAATTTCTTGCGTAATGGCCTTCTCATTTACCAAGCCATTACCAAGTCTTGGAGGAGGAAAGGAATATGGACCAGGGGCTACTATCTGTACTCCACCTTCATCCGCAAGGTTAATCCAGCCTTGGAGATACTTTGGATAGGTTAGAAGATATTCAATGAAAGCTTCGTTCTGATCTGAGCCTTGCCCTCTCCATTCCCTGAGAACATCGTAATTGAACCAGAAGGTTCTCTTCACTTCTTCCCACATGTCGTTGAGTTTAATGGACATCCATTTATCAACGTGGGGCCACTTCAGCGCTTTCGATGTTCCCTTCCTCTTGCTCGCAAACTTCCTGAAGTCACTCCTTCGCTTATGCTCTTCGTCTATCTTCTTTCTGATCACAGACGCTCCTGAGACCGAAGCAGCAACTTTCTTGGCTTGTTCTTTTTTGGAGTGTCTTCAGAGCATCTCTGGTGTTGAAGACTTTCTTCTGAGGTTGAGACTCAGATTCTTCTGCATCTTCATCATCTAGAATCAGCTTTCTCTGGATTGGCTTAGAAGCCTTCGCACGCTTGCTTACAGGTTGAAAAACGCCCAAGGCTTTCCTCTTCATAAAGCGATTCAAAGACCACCGCTTGTTCCAACGTTAGTTCTAGCACTCAGTTTCACTCTTGCAACCTCAAGCATGGTTTGCTCAGAAACTCGAGTGTAGATGGGCTTCTCCACTTGAGCGAATTTCAATTTATCAGTAGCTTCAACTTCTTTTAAGGCTTTGGCTAGATTGTACATTTCAGCATCTTTCTGAGCCTTCTTCTCCAAAGTACGTGCCATGAACTTCCTGAGGTCTTCACCTTCCTTTTCCCCCTTCCTGACACCGTAATTTGGAAGAAGTCTGGAGAGAGTTGTGTCCATGTGATACTGCTCTTTGCTCACACAGCGGATCTCTCCTGCTAACTGATCTTGCTCATCTTCCATTCTCCTGATGTGGTTCTTAGCCACATAAAGTTCTTCAGATAAGTGGGCAAACTGGCCAGAGAGTGCATCTTTAAGCATCTTTGTCATCTTGGTCATGAGCACTGAGCTCATTTCCTCAACAGCAGATTTGATCAGTACCTCATTTTTCTCTGCCAGTTTCACCTCTAGAAATTCAGTTGATTCCTGGTGCTTCTGTTTCATTTCAGCACTTAACTCTGCGTTGACTCCCTCCAGCTTTTCATTCAGCTTTTCTTCCATGGAGGTCATCTGAGTGGTCAGAGTGTTTTGTATCTGCACCAGTTCTGAAGAATGGCTAAGACCTTCCATTGTCTGAGCTTGATTGGCCAACGTTTCTTCCATCTGAGCAATTTTGATCGCCATTGGCTCAATCTTCTCAAGTTTCTCCATTACGGGAGTGAGATCAATCTCAGGAACCTTCTGCACCTTCTGTGCTGTTTGATCATCCTGAGCTTCAGCTTCATCCTGAGCTCCAGTCTCCATTTGAGCCTCAGTCTGTTTATCAGACAATTCAGAATTAAAGATAGTACTTTCAGTAACTTTGGCATAATTGTTAATAGTGTCAAAGGTACCTGAAGAGTGCTAGCTTCAGTCTGAGGTTGATCAGCAACAGAAGTCTCTTTTTCCATTTGAGACTGATCCTCAGCATCTCCCTGTTGGTCCCCATCTCCATCTTTGGATTTGTCTCATTTGCTCGGGCACCAACTTCGATTGTTTTCTTCTCGGCTAGCTTCCTCTAACGAAATTTCATCAAAATTGGAATTTTTCATCCCGAGCTTTGTCCTTCGAACCCCGAGAAGTCGGTCGGGAAAAATTTGTCTCCTCATTCCACGGTCTTCCCCCTCTGAATGCGCGCAATATCAAGCATCTCGGGAAGAGTCCGATTGAGGATATAGACCGTCGTCCATAATCGAAGAAAACATCTTGCAGATCAGGGTATGAAATTTGAGCTCGAGGGTAGCGTCATCGAGATGAACCGTTCCCTTGCTCCTCCTTTCCTTTATTCACCCCTCACCCTTCTTCCATCTCGGGCTCTCTGGTTCAGTAGAAGCTTCTGCTAAGGGATCAAGCAGTAGATCACTCTGGAGCTCATCAAGAATATTTTGCTCCTGAGCCTCAGTAGTGTCTGAAGTTTGTGCATTCAGGTCCTCAGTTTGCATCTGAGTGGGTTCTGAGGCCTGAGTGTCATATCCTCGGTTTAGTCTGGGATTGGCTCGTCGGTCTGAGCTGCACATCTTCAGATCGACTCGGGCTCTTCTGTCTGAGCCTGCACATCTGAGGTAGGCATCTCACGATGTCTGAGAGCTCCTTTAAAAATTCCGAGAAATTTTATCTGAATTGAGTGATGTCTCGAGCACCTCGAGAAGAAGACCGCTCCTCCGATCGATCTGTGTCCTAGAGATAACTGAGCTAACACTTGTAATGGCGAACTCGGCGGTTTTGCCCTCGGGTTGTATCTCCTCAGAATCCTTCTTCGCCGTCGGTGAGAACCACCAATCTTTTGCGCTTTGGAGCAAGGTCCTTCCGCTTCATCAGTTTTGCTCCTTGCTCCATTTTTGCCTCCAACAGAACCTTCCCCCTGGTTTGTTGGGTCTCTTTCTCAGCAGCCGCAGAAGGTGATTCTACCTTCTTTTCTCTTTTCCCTCGAATGGCTCGCTTCTTCTTCTGGTGATGGGCTTGAAGAGAATTTTGGTTTTAGGGAATGGGGTTGAATTGGCGAAGATATCCTCCTCCTCTCTGCACATCTCTAAAATATAAGCAATTTTGGTGGCATGGTGGATCTTGCCTTTCATCGTGATTGCCCCATTGACCCTTTTTATGACTTTGGCTTGCTCCGTCACCATCTGAATTAAGAATTTCAGCCAGTTGAAGTCAGTGGTAGGAGATGCCTCAATCGCCACCATCAATCTGAGCTTCGGGGTACTAATCTGCTCAAAACTCCCCGCAAGACTCATGATGCACTTGCTCACAATATCCATCAGCACACGATATTGTGGCTTTAGATGCCTCTTATGCAATGTCGCCTCAAATTTAACAGGATTCTCAGCATTCCTATCTAGGTACTCCTGCTCTCTACCCGACATATACATCGCAGGATCCTCTCCTCTATCACAGAGCTAAAAAACATCATTCAAATTTTTCGGAATTATGTACAAATCCCTCTCAAAATCGACGTATTTTGACGAATGCTCTAAATGTGATGTGGTAATCGAAGAATGCATACCATCTTCTTCATCTATTCTCAAATTACAGATGAATTCGATTACCTCTTTTGCGAACTCCTGGTCTGGTCGGTTTGCGACTAGATGGGTGAGTTTAGCCAGTCGAATCATATGCAGAGCCTCCTCTTCTGGCTTTGAGTTGGTTGTGCTTTCAAGTGAGACAATGAACTCGTACCATGACTTGTTGGTTATGGCTAATTTCTCGAACAAGCTTGGGGCCATTTTAGAGATTGATTTAAGAATTTGAAGTTTTAGGGTTTGGAGATTTCTGGGCAAAGGGATTTTTAATTTCAGAGGATTTGGGAACGAAGGGTTTGATAAAATTTTAGCTTGAATGGCTTAAAGGGGTATATATAGCTTCGAGATCGTGGAGAATCGTGTTGGTTAGGTGAAAAGCAACGGTTGAGATTAATCTCCGATTAATCGGCATATCTGAACCGACGATCTCTAAAAAGTAAGCCGCCAAAATATCCTCATTGGTCAATAATGTGGCAGAGCATTAAATGACTGTTGACCTTCTTTGGAATTTAAAACGATCCCGCCCAAAAACATTCCTCAGGTGTTTTGTATTTATTGCGAATGATTACTGAGTTTTACTTGAGCAATAAATGAGTCGCATGAGTCTTTACTTCTTCAAACTAATTTCCCTCTATCAGTCTTTATCGAGTAATCGTCTTGATAAAATGTCAAGATAATAATCGAAAGTCTTGAATGGGTTCAACATGCTATTGAGTAATCGACCTTCAAGAAATCGAGTTTCACGAGACTCGATTCAAGTATTTCCATTTTATCCTCGAAGTTTCTCAAGAGAATTCGAGAAAGCTTCATGCATCGAAAAATCTTCAATTTTTTGATTTACTCTATACACTGGTTCTAACATCCCTAATTCAATCGAAAGTTCACGAAATCTTGATTCGGCCAAAGGTTTAGTCAAGATATCAGCTCTTTGCCTATCAGTATGAATTTTCTCCATCCTTTATGTCCTTTTTCTCGACATGATCTCGATGAAGTGATGTCTGATATCCACATGCTTGCATCTGGTGTGCAATACCGGATTTTGTGAAATAGCAATGGCACTATTGTTGTCACAAAATATTGGTACTTCATTGGCTTCAACTTTATAATCCCTTAATTGTTGTCTGAGCCAAAGAATCTGAAAGACGCACTTTCCCCGCAGACCATGTATTCAAATTTTCGATAGTATTGGTTGCTACTGAGGTCTGTTTCTTTGAAAACCAAGATATCAGCTTGCTTCCTAGAAATTGACAAGTTCCTGTTGTGGACTTCCTGTCAATTCTACAACCTCCGAGTCGAGATCTCGAGTAACCGGTTAATTCAAGGTTATCATCATTTGGATACCATAATCCTCTATTCATTGTGCCCTTAAGATATCTTAGTATCTTTTTGGCGCGCCTCCATGTGACTAGTCTTAAGATTAGCTTGGTATCTTGCACATATCCCAACAAAGAAATGTTATATCCGCCTACTTGTCGTGAGATAGAGCAATGATCCAATGATTCCTCTATAATCGGTATGATTCACCGATTTTGCCTTCCGAATCGGGATCCATCTTGTAGTTAGTATTCATAGGAATCCTAACTGCATTGCAATTTTGTACACCATATTTGGCAATCAGATCTCTGGTGTATTTTACCTGGTTGATGAATATTCCTTCCTTTGATTGTTTCACTTGAAGACCTAGAAAGAAATTCATCTCTCCCATCATTGGCATCTCAAACTTGCCTTTCATCAGTGTTGAAAACTTTTCACACGGTGATGGTTTGGAGATCCAAAAAATAATGTCATCAACATATATCCGAACTAGTAAGATCTCTTCCCCATCCTCTATCCCCGAGCAGAGTTCTATCGATCCCTTTGACAAAACCATGGTCAGTAAGAAACTGAGAAAGAGTATCATACCATGCTCTGGGTGCTTGCTTGAGACCATACAAAGCTTTTCTGAGCCTGTAAACTTGGTCATTCTGTTTGAAGCCAGGAGGTTGTTCCACATAAACCTCTTCTTTAAGCACACCGTTCAGAAATGCACTTTTCACATCCATTTGATAGATGTGAACTTCATGTGGGCAAAGATATGCAAGAAACAATCTGATGGCTTCTAGTCTTGCAACAGGTGCAAAGGTTTCATCATAATCCAAACCTTCTTCTTGGGAATAACCTTGTGCAACTAGCTTGCCTTGTTTCTTACAATGTTGTTGTTTTCATCTCTTTTATTCTTGAAAACCCAATTGGTTCCAATGGCATTGTGCCTTTCAGGTCTATCTACCAACTCCCATACTTCATTCCTTGAGAATTGATTCAAATTTCATCTTGCATAGAAGAATCCAATAAGAATCTTGTAGAGCTTCACCAATCTCGGCGGAGTTCTTTTTCTCCGAAAAGAAGAAGGCGAGAATAGTGCACTCTCACCATGGAACCTTCTTGTCTTAACACCTTCAGTTAGATCACCCACAATCTGACTTGTAGGATGACTATCTAACCATTTCCTTCTTCATGTTCCCCCTTCAATAATATCCTCAACATTTGAGATGTTAGGTTCAGTTAAATCAGCAAACTCAGGGAACAACAGAAAAGGAGAAAGGGAATCATCTTCATCAAGGGAAATTCTATTCAGAACATTGTCAGAGACATTTGTTCCCCTTTGGTTGATAGATTCAGAATTTGCCTCATTTGTGACCACATCTTCATTGGCATCACATACCGAAGTCCAAATCGTGTCTGCTCAGATTGGTCACCTTTGGAGTGTTGGTTTTTCCCGAGGCTCACCATCCCGAGTTCCATCACGAACTTCCTTATCCGAGTCCGAGTCACCCAATCATATAATGTGTTGAATTCTTCTTTTCGAGTTCAAATGGATGATTTATCTTTCATTTTCAGCTTAATCTGGTGATCCTCTTAGTCGGTTCATCAAGATCATGTTCCCTGTTTCTTCCGAACACAAATAGATTCATCAAAAAACAACATGAGGTGTTTCCTCCACAATAAGAGTCCTACGGTTTGTAAACTCGAAAGCTTTTTATCGACTTCGAGAATATCCTAAGAATATTCATTCATCGACTTTACTATCAAAAGTTTTCAACCGATCTTTACCATTATTGTGTATGAAACACTTGCAACCAAACACACGAAAAGAAAAAAACAAGAGGCTTCCTTTCATTCCAAAGCTCATAAGGTGTTTTGCCTTGACTCTTGGTCAAGATGGATCCGTTTACGAGAGTAACATGCGGTGTTGACAACTTCAAATTTCAAAATCTTTTAGGAATGTGCCTTCACTATCATAGTCCTTGCGAACTTCTTTCAGAGTCATGTTCCTCCTTTCAAAGAACACCATTCGTTGAGGGTCCTTGCAGTTGATGTTTCATGTGAAATTCCATTCTCGCGCACAATAATCGATATGATATGATTTATGAATTGAGTTCCTTTGTCGGATCGATTTTGACCACACTCGATTTTTCTCAATATCGAGCCTTTTCAAGAACTCTGGCGTTTTTATTCGAGTCTATTTCTTCTTGAGTAAGAATATGACCCAAGTATATCTCGAGTAGTCATCAACTACTACCAATGTGTATTTCCTGCCATTAGTGCTTACAGGTGTTATAGGACCAAAAGATCCATATGTAGTAACTGAAGTATTCTTTCAGTAGAAACCTCAACTTTACTTTTAAATGATGCTCTTATCTGCTTTTTCCTTTCGCACGCATCACAAATATGTTCTTCATGAACACTTTCGTTTAGGCAACCCTCTCACAAGAGCTAATCTTGCAAGCTTGTTCGGGGTTTTGAAATTTAGGTGATTCATTCTTTTATGCCATAACCAAACGGGTATCTGTGGAACTTTTAGCAACTAAACATGTATCTTTAGGAGCGTAACTCCAATCAAGAAGATACACATTCCTTTTCTTGTACGGTCCAAGTAAAAACTTTTCTCGTGATGTATCATTTTTACAAAACATAAGTTTTTAGAGAACTCAACATTGAAACCCTTATCACAGTAATTGGCTAATTGAAAGCAAATTATGCTTCAATCCAGATACATATGAAACACCATGGATATGAACTGAGTCGATTTCCAAAGTTCCATATCCTTGATCCCCTTTGAATTATCTCCAAAAGTGATCTCGTGGGCCTCTTTGTTCAACATAGTCATGTGTCTTCTTGTATCTGTCATATGTCTTGAACATCCACCGTCAAGATACCAAATATCGGGGAGCTTTTTTTCATCTCGCTCATCGGTGCCATGTGATCATTAGTGGGTTTAGTGCCCTTGCTTTTCCTCCCGAAAAAACAGATCAATTCTTAGGTACCCAATTTGTGTAGGGTCCTACAAGGTTAGATGTACCTTTCGGAATCCAAATCTGCTCGACAACTCTAATCACTTTAGAGTGGCTAATTTGTCTTCCATAAACATCAACATACACATCTACTACTCGGGTGCCTTAGCGACTTTTCTACGTATGTGTGTGCTAGCTTTAGCATGAACATGGGCTTTTGAATTCTTCTTTGGTTCGGGCCTTTTGTTCAGGATCTTGGGCTTTTTGTGCAAAAATTTCGGGGTCTAAATCTTTGTTGACTCGGGTTCGAGATAACCTTTACCTTTAGGCAAGTGAGGTTCGGGTTATGCATCTTTCGGAACTGGGTCTTTCAATTGTCTCGAGGACTTGGTCTCTTGATTGAGAATGTCTCTGTTGAAAGTGTTTCTCATCCGAGGATTCCTCGATGGTTCGATGTGGAGCCTTTCAGATTTGCATTCTTACCGAGGCTTTGAAGTACTTGCTCGAAACTTTCCAACCGATCGCTTTCAATGGCCATCAGACGGATGTCATCACTTTCACTATCGAGAATATCTCATCTGAAGAGCTAGATCCTCCTCGAGAGTGTTCTTCTTACGCAACCATGGCCTTTTTTGCTTGAGAACTTCGGTCTCTTTTAGCTTGTCTTTCTCTTCTCTCCTTAGCACTCAACTCAACGGACAATCATCTTTGGAAGTGACCTTTCTTTTGGCAATTATAGAATCTGTTGGCATCATCATCCCGATCATTTTCTTCTTTGGACTTGGAGTCCTTCTTTTTCGGATGAAGATCCTTGACTTTTTCAGTCCTTCTTCTTCTTCTCGGTTGATCCGTCCTCGGGTTTCTTTCCGGTACTGTGGTTCTGTAATAGCTTTTTGTATTTTCCAAATCTACTATTAAGTCTGTCAAACCTCCTTGCCATCGATGCTAGCTTTTTCCTCAAGCCCATCCCGATGTTTGGCGTGGGGGTTCTCAAACTCTAGTTTTACTGGGTTTTATCTTTGGCTTTTTAAAGTCACATTCTTACTCGATGAAGAATCATCTTTCTTTTGCCACCTTTTTGGATTTCTTATCAATTACAAATTCATAGGCTTTCAATTTCGGAGAGAAGACTTGTTGGTATGGCATTGAACTAATGTTCTTGGTGTTTTCAATCACCTTCGCATGAATATCCCATTTCTTAGAAAGACCTCTAAGAATTTTCAATGCCACTTCTCTTTGTGGATATTTCTTTCCAAGTGCGTTTAGATCATTCATGATGCTAGTGAATCTGACTTCCAATTTGTCTATTGATTCACCATCATCCATTTCAAAAATCAAACTTTCCAATTGCCCTTCGAAAGTTTGTTTTTTTTTATATGATCGTGCGGCTTGGCACATAACAACTAGTGTATCCCATATCTCTTTAGCAAGATATTACGTTGAGAGATCATTCCCATCACACCATCATCAATCAGATTTGTATAGTGTGTCTTTTGCAATGTAGTCTAGATTGACTAACTTTCTCTCCTCGGGGAGTTAGTTGGTCATCAGACTTAGGAAATTCTGCTCTAGGATCAATTCTCTCCTCTTCGTAATTTCTGGGACTCACCACAGAAATTTGAATGGTCCTTGAGAAACCACTCTCCACATACGCTCATGTTTGGAATACAAGATGAGCCTGCATTCTCGGTCTCCATAGATCATAGTTCTCTACTGAGAACATGGGAAGTTTTTTAGAAGACATTTTTCTGATCTTTTGAAAAGAAAAAAATTCAGCAAATAAGATCAGTTCAGATAGACCACAAGTATTTTTGAAAATAAAACTTTGGTCAACACAGCAGGTGGTCAAGTTGAACCACTGCTCTGATACCACTTGTTGGTCGGTGTAAACGAGTCTTACACGCGTGTATGGGGGAATACTGCGTGTTGTTGATTTTAAAACTTTTTTTCTTCGAGGTCGACTTGGGTCGATAATCACGAAGATTAGGTTCGAGAAGCACAGATCGCTCGAGTCATAGTCTCATCGAGACGGTGATCCCGAAGTCGCTTTTCGGATACCTCGAGATAATCCTAATCGAATCTCGAGTGTCGAGAGATCCCGAGTTGCTTGGATCGAGATAACTAGCCATGAATCCTCGGAAGAGAGTTCGGTTTGATAACTATCCGTTCTAGCTACTCAAGAGTCTTGAATGGTTGGCCCTTAGATTATACTCGCTTTTAAGCTTTCTTTGAAAAAAAACCTTCCTTTTTGAAATATTGATTAGGTCGTGATTCACTTATGCAACTTCAATTGGATTGATTCCAATGAATATCGATGAAAAAGTATGCTTTCAAAATCAAGTCAATGCAAAGTTAAGATAAGGATAAGGAAAGCAATAAAGAACACAAAGTAGTTATAGTGGTTCAGAGACTCAAGCTCCTACATCCACTCTCTCTCGACTCTTGAGAGAAATTCACTATCAACCGAGGCTTTTCGACTACCTCGTAGTTTACTTACTCAACTTCGCCCCCGAGTTTTTCGACTACTCCACGTAGTTTACTTACTCAACCCGGGCCTTGAGTTTTTTTCGACTACCTCCGTAGTTTACTTACTCAATCACACACAAGTTTTCAGACTACCCCTGTAGCTTACTAACTTCTCCTCTAGAGTTTTCTGACTACTCCGCGTAGTTTACTAACTCTTTACAACTCTACTCACCAACAAACACACTCCAACTACCTTCTCAAGGGTTTGGGGTTTCTCGGTTGGTTTCCAACTAGGATGAGATATCCTTTACAATGAAGCACAATGCAAAGGGTTAGGATATCTCGACTAAGTGTTGGGATATTTTAGTTTTGATGAATTATGCCAAAACATTATCAACTTGTGTTTCTGGAACTTTTATCAAAACTATAAATTTCCCAACAATTTCCCCCTTTTTGATAAAACCAAAACACCTGAGAAACCAAACACAGTTGATAAATATAGAACAGTAAAGAGCACATAATCAGAAGACAATGAGATTTTTTCCTAGGATCAGAAAATAAACTTTTCTCATTAGATATGTCGATTACATGTTACATCAGAAAAGTTTGAATTTAAAAACAGCTGATCCTGAGAAGTCTTCTGATTCTTCACTCTTTAGGCTTGTATCCTTCTTGCATCTCTCTTTGATCTTGAGGTACGTTGAAGATCTGATATAGTTTCCATTTGACATCATTGGTCTGCTGAGGATCAGTTATATGTGTTTTGCTCAGGATGTCAAAGTAGAATCTCTGAAATGCCAGTCTGTCAAATGAGCCATCTGCCTTCTTCGAGTAATCCAACAGATCATACTCTTGGCGAGATATTTTTACATTGATAAGTTTGGCCTCATTTTCCAGATACTTCAGAAAATCTGGATATTTATTTTCTAACCAGTTGAGGAATTCATCATCTGGAGATTCTTCTCGTGGAACAAGATTAAGGACAAAAGCATCCAGAAGCCATTCACTTCTGATCTTGTTCCATTCCTCAAACCTCTTAGCATATGCAGCAGTTTTTGGAATGATCTCATCAACTCTTGCTGGCAGCTAAGGTTCTGGTACAGATTTTCCAGCCTTTCCTTTCTTCGCTCTCGATCTGAATTTTTTCTTCAGATTTTCTGCCTCTGTCAATTTTTCTGCCCTTCTTTCTTCTTCGCTTTTTCGGGCCTCTTCAGCAACCTGCTCTTTGGACAGTTTCTCGGCCAGTTCTTTATCGGCCTATATCTAGCTAGTTGTGCTTCTTGTGACTATTTTAGTCTGAGTAGATGGTACAGGTTGTGATGTCCCAGCATCCGCAGCAGCTACCTTTTGTAATGTCCCAGCACCCGCAGCAGCTACCTTTCTTGCCTTTGATTTTTCAATCTTTTCAGAGACTTCATTAGCAAAGAGATCCAGATGGTCTAGTCTTTGTCCATAGGCTTCAACAGTCTGAATTAGATCTTCTGTTGTTCTGATCATGTCAGTTGGTTTCTCAGTCCGTCCTTCCCCCTTTTTGGTTTGATCAAAAAACGCTGTGAGGTGGGAAGTTAGGGAACCAAAACTGACTGATATTGCCCTGTTGAGATCTTCAACAGATAAGCCTGGAACTAAAGCAGTTAGAAGTTGAACCTTCGAGATCAGCTCAGTCTTGACAGATTCGATGGCAGAAGAAAATGTAAAGATCAGTTTGTCAAGTTTGTCTTCTGTCAAATCGAGCTTTTCAGTGAGCATCAGAAAAGAAACTTGTTGTTGATCCACCTGAATCAGCTTGTCATCCACGGATTTTATAAGATCGGCAGATACGGTGGTCACAGTTTGGGAGAACTGATCTTTGATCGTTACAATCTGGGAAATAGCCAATTCCCTTTGATCTGTTATTTCTTTGAGGCCAATCTGCCTCGACGCCTATCACTCCCTCAATTTCTTCTTTTCGGAGATCTTTGAAACATGATCGATCTCCGAAGTTGATCGCGGTTATATGTGATGTTGGAATGTTTTTGCGTCACTTGATCGATCTCGATTGTTTGTGCCTCCGGTGGTTGGTCATGAAGCTGCGGCACGATTCCACTATCATCGGCGACTCTGTATCCTTCATTGTAGCATCCGCTTGAGGAGCTTCTTAAGCGATCTCCGGTTCGTCTTGTTCATCAATCCGGCTTCGCGTGGATCGAGCTTTGATAGATTCAAAGAGTTATCGGCTCGGTGGTGATCCTACGTTAGCGATTTCCTCATATCGAAATCAAAATCTGCAAACTCATCAACACCGCCCATTTGCTCAATAATCATTATAAAATCGAGAAAACCTTAACTGAGATCTCTCGGAGGATCTCCATAACTTGTTCTCTAATAGCAGGATGGGCGACGATTACGGATACATCTCATCAATTTCTCGTTCGATTTGCATTACGACTATTTTCCCTGTGATGGTCTTTGATGATCTGGACTCAGGAATTATACGGTCCGGATTCCGGGTTGATGAGATGTGGAGGGTCCCGGTGGTGCTTGAGTAGGTGGAAGTTGTCCGATAGGCTTGACTGCAGAGGGTTCTCTTGGAGGCGATGCTACCGGGTTCCACAAATGGAGTTTCGGGTTCGCGAATTGCAGTTGTGTTCGCGACCGATGTAGTTTCAGTTCATGGTGATGTAGTTTTGAGTTGGGCGGTGGAAAAGTAGGGGAGAGACATTTTTCGGCCATTAGTCCGAGTGGTGAATCGAGCCGGGAGGAGAAGGAGATCGTTCGTCCTAGTGCTTCTTTCCGGAATGGTCGGGCGAGCTACCGGCTTGAGAAGTTTGCCTGTCGATTTTTCACCCGATTTTTGTGATGCAAAACCGGATTTATTTTATTTCTTCATCGACTCATCTTCTAGCATCGAGTCATGGAGGCTTGCTTTCGCCTTCTTCGGCTTTTTTTTTTGGACCTTCACCATTTTTTTTTTCTTCTTCGGGGGGCGGTGTGTAGACGGTTGCTTCCTTGCTTTTTCCTTTCTTAGTCTTTGGGGAGTTGGCGCGATATCATCGTCTGGTGGCCCAAATATGGCTAAAGTGGTGGAGAGGAATGCCTTGTAGGGCTTCATCATTCTGTTCCCATCCGGCATTTGGCATTCGTTCCCACCTTGTTGAGATTGTCGATCCTCTTCTTCAGATAGACGCCTCCACTCATCAACTCCAAATTTATCATGTTCTTGGAGTAGAATGGCCTTTAGGAACCCATGACAATTGATGTTCTTGGCTTCATCAATTATTGCAAACCATGTCAGATAGTTTGACCGATGTAAAAGATCACAAAATTTGAATGAAATACCCATAATTGTTTTTGACAAAATATCAAACAACAATCGGTATTTCCTCTTGAGCATTGGCCGACAAAGCCCGACGATGATGTTTGTCGGCCTCTCGATGAGCTCGTTTTCGATCGGCTCATCTTGATTCTCCTCAGAGTGAGAAAAAGTAGCGAGATTCCCTTTTGGTAATTTGAAGCAGACGAAGTTATATCCTCATTCGTCACCGATCTCTTCTCCTATGGATTTGCCGAAAGTAGTTCTTCTCCGAGCATCTCAGATCCACCCTTAAATTCTTTATTTAATTCGAGGGCTTCATATTTGCATCTTTGGATTGCGTTAAGCAAAGACAATATTTCTCAAGTCCCGCTTTTTCTTGAATTTCCTCTACTTCCATTGATTCCGGATCCTTTGTCACCCCAAATTGTACGAACTTGTCCTCAACAATCCTTAATGTTAGTTCCATATAGTTGCACATTATTTTACCCATACCATGAGTGATCATCCACAGATAAGATAGATTCGGTTAAAATTGTGCATAAATACTAAGAATATCACATAAGCGGAAATCAAGAAACAATAAAACACAATACAGGATATCAGCGATTGACAAGATCTTTAAGATCAATGGTTTTAAAAGAATGATTCATCAAATTATCAGAAATTACCAGATTCTGTTTTTCGGATTTGAGACTTAAGAAAAACACTTTGAATCGCAAAGAAGTAATCTGGAGAGTTTTCAGAAAATAAAACGCAAGTTTGTGATTTGGAAAACTCTGGTAGGGTTTTTGATGAACCTTATAAAGATGAGGAGGGAAAAAGACAAGATTTGGAAGATCAACCGTTTGAAAAGATTAGACGATCCAAATTAAGCGGTTTTGATCGAATGGTTGGGAAAAGTACGTACGAAAACCTTTTGGATTTAAAAGCCCATTTTTGTAGCAATTAATACATGTACCCCACGTCCGCATTAAATGATTTGCAGGAGATACGTCACACAGGTAATGCGTACAGTAAGGTAAATAAAACAGATAAAATCCGATGAATAAGCAAATAACAAGGGAAAAGAAAGGCGAGATCGATTGGTCGATATAGTAATCATCAATACCACTTGAAGTTGATTCCACTTGTTGATCTTAGTTTTTTCTGCCTAAACCTTATAATTTCCCCAACCTTTTCTTTTCAACCGATCGTTTTCATTTTGTGTCTGATTTCCCGATCCTCCTCGATCAGTTGAAGTTCCCCCTTCAACTGATATTTCTGTTTTCTCATAGACTGATATATCTTATTTGTTGAGGTTTCAAGTTCAACTGATCTTCCTTATCCGATCGGGCCAGATGTAATCGATTTTGGTTGACCTAATCGATTCTTCTCTCGATCAAGCCAATTCTTGGGATAAGTGTTACCGCTAAAACTTAGTCTAGAATAGTAGTCTCTATTCCCTAAGTTGGCGCGATTTGACATGCGTAATTATCGCCTCAGATATCTTGATATGTCAATCCTAGAATTTATCCAATTATCGATCGCGTGATTTCTACATCATTTGTCCTTGTGATGCAATTTCTCTAAAAGGCTTTTTGAAATCAAATTTGCATTTGCACCCTTGCTTGGTCTCTATAAATTGGACCAATATTTTACACAACATAACCCATTCACCATACTTATCTTTCTTTGTAAAAACATGCATTACGGTGAACCCTTATTTCCGATGAAACTAGGCAAGAAACACCTTTACCCCTTTTTTCAATGATTTCACTTTCTCAAATCAACCCCAGGTGTCCCTTTATCTTTGTTTTCGTCGTCATCGAGATTTCACATACAATTGTTGCTTAAGCTCCTTTACCACCACGGGCGGCGGATCTGTTTGTCGCGAATCGAGAAGACACTTCTCCTAACCGTATGCACCTTGTGTGTCTATCGTTATGACGTAACAAAGATCAACAGACTCACCGATATAAAACATGAGTTTGATATACGGTCTTGATCGACAACGGTGATCTTCGTGATATCAACTCAATTTTTTTTTCATGTAACACATGTGCCCATAAGGTCTTTTGAACCAATTTCTTGGCACATGTGCTCCATTTAACAAATTTGGAGAGTCCATTGACTTCAGTCTAAGGGCTTCGGCTTAGAAATCCTATCAACGCCGCTCTCGCTCCCTTCGGTTTTAGCTTGACTAAGCGGCTTTAGGATTTCTTTTAAAGCCCTCTCACCCTTGTTAAGTGGGGGAAAATGAGAGCATCGATTTAAAATCTCTCTCTCCCTTCTTCTTGGGTTAGGATGAGGGTTTAAGGTTATAGGTTTAGGGTTTTCGGTTATGACTTATGTCTTGACCTCCGGTCCTTTGTACTTGTAACTTGTAATGTAATCGACCTTGGTCTTTATCAATGAAAAAATTATATTATTCCATTGTTGTGTAAATTCTCTCGCTTTCTTATGCAATTGTAGGCTTTAATCTGTGAATCTTGCTTGTTGAATATCGCCTAAATTGACTTACAAAGATGTAAAATAACCCAACCGATTTAATCAGATATTCCTTTTAAATCAGACGTTTCCTTTAATCGATAAACCTTAAATCGATCGATTCCTTTAATCGATAACTCAGAAATCGATCGATTTTCACATCATTTCCTTGATCGATCTTCCGGGGTTGAGATACCAAACTCAATCGATTCCTTTCACTGGTTAGTCTCTTAACGGTGGTTCGAGAACAATCCATCAATCATTTTAGGTGCTTTTTCTCCAAGATCCGTAAGCCCTAGCTCATTACACAATTCTCGAATCTAATCTCGGCTAGTGGTTTTGGTTAGAATATCGACTTTACGTAAATCAAATGTGAATCTTTTCCATTCTCGATATTCTTCTTTTCAACATGATCTCTTATAAAATGGTGTCTCGACATCCACATGCTTGCATCTTGTATGTAGAACAGATTCGAGTGATTGCAATAAAGACTATTATCGCAGAATATTGGTACATTCTTAGCTACGATGTTATAATCCTCACCGCCGACTAAGCGAGGTAGTTGGGGAGCAGCGACTTCTGCTGACCATATATTCTCGCTTCGGTAGTAGATGTCATGAATCGATGTTCCGCTTTTTGAAAACCACGAGATCGGTTTACTTCCTAAAAATCGACATGTTCTCGAGGTTGACTTCGTCAATCTTGCAACCTCCATAATCGTAATCGAATACCCACTAAGCTCTAGATTATCATCGATGGGTAAAATAAACCAAGGTTTATTGTCCTTCAGATACTTAAGAATCCGGCTTATCTGCTTCTAGGTGGCTTTTGCATTGGATTTGCTCGAATCGCACATACACCTCATCGCAAAGGTGATATCCGGTCTGCCTTTGCGATGTAAACTGAGAGAGATCCAATGAGAGCCCTATATTCTTTTCTCGATTTGTTTTTCGACCATCCTCATCCGGATCCATCTTGAATCCAAATCATCATAGGAATTTTGGCTTCCTTGCAATTTTGAACTCCAAACTTAGCCAATAAATTCCTAGTGTACTTCGCTTATGGATGAATATTCTTCGCAGACTTTGCTTCACCGGAGACCCGTAAAGTAATTCATCGTCCCATCATGGACATCTCGAACTTCCCTTGCATCGACTTTTTGTCAATTTTTCACATAGACTCTTGTTAGGAGATCCAGAAGATGATGTCGCCCACGAGATCCGAACCATCGTAATATCTTCTCCATCTTCTATTCTCGAATAAGGTTCTCGTCCCATTCATTCCTTTAGTGAACCCATCGTCGATCAAGAACCGAGAGAGTGTATCATACCAAGCTCGAGGAGCTTGTTTCGTGCCATAAAGAGCTTTTTAAGAAACGGTACACTTGGTTGTTGTTTTTTGAAGCACGGAGGTTGTTCGACATAAACTTCCTCTCTCGCTAGTACCCCATTTAAAAATGCACTTTTCGTCCATCCGATACATGTGAACCCTCTCGTGGGAAGCATATTTAAACTTGACCGAATGGCTTTAAGCGGAGCGACCGTGTGGGGTCTCGTCATAATCAATTTCTTCCGATTGTGAATACCCCTTAGCAACAAGTCTTGCCTTATTTCGGTGATGACATTTTTTCTCATCTCTTGTTCTTGAAAACCCACTTCGTGCCAATTACGTCTTGATGATTTGGTCCGTCTACCGGTTCCCAAACTTGATTTTTGGTCGAATCGTTCAAGCTCTTCTGCGTGCATGGCTAGAATCCAAACCAAGTCTTGTAGAGCTTCCTCTATTGTTGTTGGTTCCTTCATAGACAAATAATAAAAGCAATACATGGCACTTTCACCAACTGATGTCTAGCTTTAACTTTATCGGATGGGTCTCCGATGATCGATCGGTTGGATGACCGGGTTATCCAGTCCTTCGCTCGATTTGCGTCGGTTTGGAGAACATCATCCATTTCTGATAAAGGTCCGTTGAGACTGACTGGTGTAACTGGTCCAAATAGATCCATATGAAGCAGTTGCAGTACTCTGCTGGATGCCGGTCCGGGAATTCATTATCAACTTGTGTTTTTGAAGCTAATCTACAGATAACAAGTTGAGGGGGAACGAGAGAACAAATTGAGGGGGAACTCACAAAATCAGACGTAGATGATCGAGATCGACGAGGTCATAGATGAGACCGACGAGATCGAGATGAGTTAGATGAGTTCCGAAGTTAATCACGATGAGCGTGCAAAATCGTAAGAGAAGAATGCTAAGCAAGCCGATCGAAGAAAGAAAACTCGTAAAGATCGAAGAGAAGGTTGCAGATCAGAAGAGGAGCAGATGAGACTGATCGAGATCAGACGTGATCGAGATCAGATATGAAGATGTGCAGATGATCAAGATCATACGTGATTGAGATCAAATGTGCTAAACTGATATGCTAAACCTAATGTACTGACCTGATGCTATCCTGAGATGTTGATCTGAAGATATGTTGATCGATCAGTCGAGCTTATCGATGGTGCAAAAGAAGAAATCGATAAAAATTTCGAGTCAAAGTGACTCAAGGTCGATGTCTGAATTCAGAGAATCGACCTCGGTCGGCTGAGTGTCAAGATGCCCGACGTATAAGGTCCATCAAGAGAAGTCTGGCGAATCAAGTATCCCGAGGCTCGCGATAAACCGAGGCTCGGGATGAGAAATCTGAGACTCGGATAAACCAAGGCTCGAGACAGTAATCAAGATCCCGAGACCAAGAAGAAATCAAGAATATAGCCGTTAGATTCAATTTTGACGTGGACCAATGAGAGGAAGACAACCCACCTGAAGAAGCTGGCCAGATTTACAAGAATAGTATGGATTTGAATGTGATTCTCTCCAACGGTAACATTCAAATCCACACTATAAATACAAGATCTTCCATCAAATTGTGGTGGAGAAATGCGTGATCCATCAAGCTACAGAGCCAAATCATTCAGCATTTCCACCATAGAACACAGAGCAAGAAATACACGCATATATTCAAGAGTGTTCTACCCTAGATCTAAGCACAAATGTAATATCCTAAGCTTAGAGAGATTTTCCCATTCTTAGCATTGAGGCTAAACAAATGTAAGGGAAAATCTCAACCTAGTTGGAAACCAAACAAACCTTACCCAAATCAGTCGGTTAAGTTTGTAGGTGAGTGTGAACTCGGTAAACATCTAGCAATCCCGAAAGAGAGGGTAGGCAATCCCGTGAGGGTGATAAGTCTCGTTTGAGTGTGAACTCGGTAAACATCTGTTGGGTGTTGGACTAACACGTTAAACTAAGTCCAGTTGGTTAAGTAGGTGCCCCTGATGATAGGGAAGAGTGGATGTAGGAGTTGGACTCCGAACCACTATAAAATCGTGTGTTCTTTATTGCTTTATGTTCTTACTTTCCATATGCATTTGATTATAAGCAAAACAACACACATGAGCTTAAAACGCAAAAATCTGGAATCACTCTGCCCTCACCCCTGTTTTATATGCATCGCTTTCAAAATGTTTGCTTCCGCACACACAAATGGGTTTTTCGACATTCAAACAGGGACCATCACTAAGCTTTGGATAAATCTTATCAAGCTAGGCTTAGTAAAGTGAGCTCTCTTTAATATAGAAGCACTTGGGAAATTCAAGGTATTTCGAGTGCTTTAACTTTTGCAAGAATAAGTTTGAGCTCTTGAGTTGCGTATAAATTTCTCGTAACCTTACAAAGTAGAGGGTCACCATTATTTATAGGCATACACCAAGGTCACTCTTTGAAAACTATCCGTTGGAGAGATAGCTTCGTGAGTTCCCTCTTATGGTGTGTGAGAAACGGCTATATTTAGGGTTTGAAACTCCCTAACATGTTTTAGGCAATAGCCTTTCATGTAGCCGGTCTTCACTTTTTTGCGATCTGGAACTTTTCGTGACATCCGACATCTTTTTTTGGCTTTATCCTTTGTCGATGTCAAGATGGTACAAATGTCGTCTTCCTCTTTTTGACTTTTGTCTTGATTAAAGGTAGACACCTTCAGCGGCTCTTTTTGGTTACAAACTCGAGTTTGATATAACCTTAACAACACTTCCGACTTAGTTCCTTTTATGCGCATTTGAATGTCTTGGCAATATCTAACTTTCTAAGGCATCGCGTTTTCTCTCAAGATTGCATCCTTGAGATAGATATATTGATTGCCTCGGAACATTGAGTTCATATCGAGCATTGATACATTCATCGAGTCTTGATAATTCTTGGCTTTCGATATTCTTGATCTTGATTTCTCGATCTTGGTCTTGCGTCTTCAGAGTCTTCTGCGTCTTTGGTCTTCGAGTCTTGATTTATCTTGACCGATATACCGAGTCTTCATCTTTGAGTCTTGGTTCTCGATTTCATCTTGAGTCTTGAGTCTCGATTTCTCCTTCGAGTCTTTAGATTCTCGATTTCATATCGAAGTCTTGAGACTTCGGTTTCATCTTTGAAACCGATTTCTTGAAACATCTTGAGTTCTTGAGTCTTGAACCTATCTGAACTATATCTGCGAACTTACATTTTGCAGATAACATCCTGAATACTCTAAAACTGAATCCTGACTCAATTATCAAGATCATTCTGAACATGTCATACTCAGGGGTTTTGGGATCTTAATCAAAATCATATAATCTTTTATTAAATTCATCTCCCAACAACTTATTTACAAGGAACTGTTAATATGATCTTCTGTGATCGGGTATCACCACATTAGCTACAATGCAATGACAAATTCTCCTGTGCACCATTTACACCAAATTAATTTGGTGCAATTTAATTTTAAGAGCTCTTTTTCTAAGTTTTTTTCAGTTTTGGTTTTTTTTTTTTTTCAATTTTAGTTTGCTTTTAACTTTAATTTCAGTTTTATGTTTTTTTTTACCTGAACCCAAACCTGATCGGAGTAGTTCATGGTTCACTCGGCCTGAGTGGTTCATGGTTCACCCGGCCCGAATTAGTCATGATTTAGGGTACATTATTTAGTGTTTAGGGTGTAGATAATTCATCCAAATTGAAATTGAATTCAAGTGCACCAATTGCAAATGGTGTACAGGAGAGTCACTCCAATGCAATATGTACTAATATTGAACGATTTGCAATAAATAAATAACATTCATTCATATTTAAAGCAACAATGATAATAAGATTTATTCTCAGTAAATAAGTGATAAATTCAGTATGTTATACAAAGTAAAAATATACTTTCACGTATAACCCCAACATCATTGTCATCGAAGAGGCCTATAATTTTATTCTTCTTCTTTCTCGCCATGGCCATTTGGTGAAAAAAATGAGTATTGAGGTCCCCACTAGTGAGCCAAAATGCTCAGTATTTCTCCTCTTGGACAAGAAGCATAGCCAACTTTGACTTAACCTCTAACATTCGAGACAAAGATGCCTGATCAGTGTGACCTTGCAAACTCGAGAGCTCATCCTCCAAGTCTTTTTTATTTCTCAGCCGAGCTGTTGCGATGTGTTTCCCCCAATCTTGAAGAACCTCAGAAGTTGCTTTTAATCGGTGAAGCAAATTAAAGTCATGAAATCCCACCCAACTATTAGTGACTACCCGTTGAATATCCGGCTCTTCGAACCATTTATTCTCAAACTGAAATTTTTGGGAAGGACGCACCTCCACGGTAGGGGCCACATTCAAGAGAATAGGCGAGTGGTCTAAGATAGGAGCCACAGGGGTAGAGAGAGTAGTCGTGTTGAATCGTGCATGCCATTGCGGATTACCCATGACCCTATCGAAACGTTCCTCCAATCTATTGTAAGCTCTACGACCCCTTCTCCAAGTAAATAAGTGACCCATGAGAGAAACATCAATAATGCTGCAATCTATAATGGCCTCACGGAAACCCGAATAAAGTCAATTAGGTCTCAATGCACCTCCCTTCTTCTCTTTTGGTGTGAGGAGATCTTTAAAATCTCCAACAACCATCCATGGGCTAGAGGACAGGTTAGCTAAGCTTCTCAACAAATTCCAAGACCTTTTCCTGTTCTACACTTCGGGAAACCCATAAAATTCAGTAAGGCGCCATTGCCCACTCGGATCATTGACAGAAGCATCAATATGATTTTGAGAATAATTAGTAATATTACAAAGCGAGGCAACTTTCCATAAAATGCATAATCCCCGACTACGCCCAATACAATCCGCAGAAAAACCACAATCATAACGCAAGCGACATCTTATTTCTTCAATCTTAAACGAGGACAAAATAGTTTCAAATAAAAAAATTACATCAGGCCTTCGAGCTCTAACAAGCTCACATAAATAAGGAATTGCAACGGGGTGGCATAACCCCCTACAATTCCAACTTAAGACTATCATTATGCTCGGCCGGCCTGAAGACCGGGGCCCGCCGTTAAAAAAATGGTTCTAACCATCAATGACATCCTCCTCAGCAAGTTCGTCCTCCATATCTTTAGTGTTGCTCGCTGTCTCCAAACATGTTTTCTTCAAAGTCTTCTCTCGTTTGCATTTTTTGCCTTCTATTGATTCCTCGTCCGAATCCTCTTCATCTTCATTCGGAACATACATAGGATTGTCGATAAACTTTTTCGTGTCAGCATCCATTTCCATAAAGTTTGGGATATGCCCCTCTTTTCGGTCATTAGGATTGACGATGATTAGGGCTTCATCACGTTTTCCCTGAGCACGTCCGTTAAGGTTTCTAGAATTCTGTCCCTCATCAACTGTAGGGCAATCTTTAAAATTATCATCATCCTCATGACCCTCTCTCAGCCACTTGTCCCCTCTTGTTGGCTTGCCACTCCAGTCCGTAACTTTCAGTTTTGGTCCCCACTTTCTTTCGATCACAACCCCCTTAGTAGCCTTAAAAGTGATTTCACAAAAACTTTTTGTATGATCCAACATCCCGCAGATGAAATAGAAAAGATTGAGGAGTTCATATTTGAAATCAACCGACTTAGAAATGTCAACGACTAATTTCAAATTCTTCTAACGTTTCAATGGTTGCGTCACATCGACTTCAACACAAATTCTCATGAAGTTTAACCAAATCGAAGTCTTGTTCGATCCATCATAGGCCAGAAAACGTCTGATAAAGTTTCCTAACATCCTCCCACCTTCTCTGTAAACAGTCCGACCGGGACACCTTCAACTCTCATCCAAAAAGGAAACACATCAAGCGGGTTTTCCCCCAATGCCAAGGGATGTACCAGTAAAGGAAAACTGCCAAAGGTCCACGGGCCCCCATCCAAGACCCTATTCAAATCAATCGAATGGTAGAATTGAAACAACAGTCTACCCGATCCGATCTCCTTGATTTCGTCACACCCTTCTTCGGGCGCCACATACTCGTCATTCTACTTTTCAACACATTGAAGTTTGTCGTCTGGTCGCAGAGAAAACGGCCTACCAGACATAACTCGATGTTGCCAACATTCTCTTCCACATCATCCAGTTCTATAATCAGATCCTCCTCCTCCTCGGCTTCGAGATTGAGATTGCACATCATGGATTCCATGATCAGATTTGGAAACGGCGGAAGCGGGAGTTTTGATGAAAATAATTTAATTTGACAAACAAGGATTTAGATTGCAAATCCTAATTTAAAATTCCAAAGCAAACATTGAGTGACTAAAATGTCATAATGGGTACACACTGAATCACGTTTGGCCCATTGCCAGAGTTTTGAGGCCCAATCCATTTTCTTTCTTTTTTTTTCACTCTAATAATCCTTCTCGTTTCAAACTTCAAAATTATTGCAATAAAAGAAAATTCAATAATGAACTACTTTGGAACTGTAACAACGATATACTGTATTAATATAGACAAACACATAAAGTGAACTTGAATTCACTATAAACTCAAATTCTTTAAATATCATTATTTTGTGTACACATTATTATTGTTATATATAAACAATATCATTATTATGTGTGTGAACTTTAATAATAGATTGAATATATTATTGGTTAGCCTTTGTGTGAGTCTATTGATATAATAATAAAAGAAATAAATATTGATGATAATAAGTACATAATGATGAGACACACTTGTATGAAACCATCTCATGGTGAGATGGGGCATAGTTGGGCATTTTAGCTTTAAAACTTTGGAAGGTGTGAATGTGATTTGTGTAGGTTAGATGTTGTCTCATGCAAGAGACCATCTTATATGAGTTTTTGCCTAAGTTACAAATATATAAACAACTATTAAATACTATATTCGTTCTTATTTGATTGTCGCTTTTGATTTTCCACACAATTTAACAAAATTATTTATTACTATTGATTAGTTGTATAAACGATCAATATACCCTCTCACAAGTTGTTAAGGAATCATATATGATCATAATATATATATATATATATATATATATATATATATATATATATATCTTCACCTATTAATCCTTCTTTTTCAAGTTTTTGAATTATAGGATAATTGATACTTTTTGTGATATCTGGTCATTTTTCCAGTTCATGACTTAGAAAATTTCCTAAATAAGCGAGTGTATCATTTTCAATAAAATTTAATCTATTTATATTATATATATATATATATATATATATATATATATATATATATATTCTCTACAAGTTATTATTGAAAGAAACAAAGTTCAACAAAGAAATTAATATATCTTAAAAAAAGAAAAAAAACAGATATTTTGGAACAAAATATTTATATACAGAAGTAGTGTATATACCTAACTACACTTAGTATATATAATTTAAGAGCTAACTCATGTACATGATCGAATTATGTCATTGTCTAAATTTAAATTGTTGGTTTTCATTTAAATTTATAATTACAAATATATTTAAATAATTATGAATTTATTAATAGTAATTTAAAATTTTATAACATTGATAACTTGACTTTAAAAACATTATAATATAAATTATAGTTTTTTGGATATAAAATAAAGTAATAATATAAATTTCATACATATCTGTTCGATATGGTTCGTTAATGTTTACTACGGTTTTCAACACGGTTAATTGTATTATATTTGTTCCAAAAAGAGTTATGTTCAATTCGTTTAAAGTAAAAAAAAAAAATCAACTGATATTTTCGGTTCAGATCATTTTAAGTACGAGTTTGAAGTTTCGTGCACAACCCTAATAAAATCTAAAAAGTGTTACATTTCATGTAGAAAGTGATACTTTTCAAAACAACATACTTTTTTTATGAAATAAATATACATATTGTACTTCTGTTGAATATTCTTTATTATCTTCCATCGCACGGAATATAATAGATAGATGTAACAATATCATGTGATTTTTAGTATAATGGGTGAGTTTCATGCATCAAAGTGCACCGTGCACTTATAGTGCATTTTAGAACCATGCAACTTATTTTCATTAAATTGCACAATTATTTTTTCATATAATAGTTGCACGGTTTATTGTAAACAACTTACATCTTTCAATATAATAAGTACATAATTTTAAAATTCACTATGAATACACGGTGCACCTTGATGCATACAAGTCTTTGCCTAATATAATAATTTCAACCAAGATGCAATAAAAATAGAGAATTCTAAGTTGAAAAGGATTTAAGGCACCATTTGGATGGATGGATTTAAAATTCATGGATTTCACTCACAAATCATCACTCTCTAATGGATTTACAAATACTTAGATTGGAAAAAACTAGTTTAAAATGGAGGGATTTTAAATCATCATCAAAACCTAATCATTTGTGAAATTCCCTCATCGCTACCCCTTCCCCCTCCCCCTTTTCACTCTCTTCCCTAAACTCTCACATCTAAGTATTTGTAAATCCATTAGAGAGTATGATTTATGTATGAAATTCATTGATTTATAAATTCATTCATCCAAATGAAGAGTTTTTTGCCAAAAGTCTACAAATACAAATTTAGGAGCCAAAGCAGTAATATCCCTAACAATCATTTCTAAAGTTGTATAAAATTTGGCAACCCATTTGGTCCCCACTTTATCACAAGATGAAGATGACATTCTACTAACCTCTACCCTTAATGACAAAACTTGTGAGATAGGTGTTTCGAATTAAAGACCTATTCCTTCCAAACCTCCTATTATATTAATACCCAATAACCTTTCTTTTCTTTCCATCTCAACTTTTGGTGCATTCATAATCTATTTTAATTTTTAAAATCATCCAATTTATTATATTAAAATATACAACTTATTTACACTAAATTCTGCAATTATTATTTTATATTATTAATTGCACGATTCAGTATAAATAAATTGCATCTTTCAGTATAATAAATTGTATGGTTCTAAAATGTATATATGAGTGCACGGTGCACCTGAATGCATACAAGACTTCGTTGTTCATATTTGATTTTATGTTATTCTCTAATTTACATATTTTGTGTGTAAAAGTATACTCCCTCTAACCCGTAAAGTTAGATTTACTGATTTTTTCACATAATTTAAGAAAATTGAAGTGATCATAGTTAAAACATTAAAATTTTATTTTTCTCTCTCGTTTTGTCCTTATGATTACTAATTTTTCAGAATAATTAGCAGTGATAAGATACGTTAAGCAGTGGCAACGAATGACAAATAAAAATTTAATGATATTTTAAATATAATAATAAATTTATTTTTATGGAATAGATAGTAGAAAGCAAATCTATTTTTGGACAAATTGGAAAATTTATTTGATATATCAAGAAGTACAAGATTATTTCATTTATTACACTTTTCTCCTATTTGCATTGATGACTTGTTACATGTTTTTTATTCTTTATCTATTTGGGTCTTGTATCGTACAAGCACTCATTAATGCTTATAATAAGATTTTTAAGCGCCAGAATTTATTACGCTAAAAATGCGATTTATTTTTACACAAAAAAGTGAATATTAATATGAGAACATAGTTGCGTACGTTTTACATTTTTGGAATAATTCAGACGTTTTTTGTTTTTGTATAACAGACGCTTCTAAAATACACTATAAGACACGACGACTTGGCCGGGTCTTGTGCGTGAGACCAACTCATCTTTTATCAGTCGGATAACTTTTTGATCCAGTAATAAAATATTGAATAATACTCCAAATCACAGAAAATTTCTTCTAGCAAAATAATAATATGAAATGTAATCAATCATGACAAATGCACGCTCTTACGTCGGGGCAAAGGGTATATGAGTCCTAAAATAAATAGAGAATAGGTATTTCATTTGTGCAAGAAATTGTTAAGAGTGGATCTTATATGTGTTAAGGGTCAAGACCTGTTTAATTTCATAAATAAGAGATATATTAAAATATATAATTTATTTATCTTCGAAATCAAGAACTATTTTTCCATATTAACCAAAAATATTATGTGGCTAATGATTCTTTAAGATTTGAAAGGGGGAAAAAATAGTGGTGATAAATTTTACAATTAAGTGAATATACAAGGATAAGGTCCCATTCATGTCCTATAATTTATTTCTCGTTTATGAAGGAATGTCATTCTATGAGAAATATTTATATGCATGAGGAGCATCAATTGTGTCGTTCAATTAGAGTTTAGTTTTGATGATATTATTTATTTTAATTAATCAAAAAATTAACTAATTAGTATTAATTATTTGACAAAATTAACATGCAATTTATTTTTTCGAAACGTTTAATTTATTTTACACCAAACAAATTGAACATTTCTATATAAATAAGTTGAACATTTAAAAAAAAAAAATTGCACATTTCAACCACAGATGACCTACTCTAATTATTTTTACTGAACAATATTAACTATTTTTATTAAAATTCTTAATTATGTATATGGAACTAGTGTACAAATATTATTGTATATATTTTAATTAAAAATTTGAACATGTATATGTGAATTATAATCTGATTATCAAAGAATTATATTTATATATGTACTAGAGTATAATCCCGCGCATTAGCGGGTTTAGACACCCGGTGCACAAGTGACCTACTCTAATTGTTTTTAATGAATAATAATAATAATTATTATTAGAGTTATTTATTATGTATATGAAATTAGAAATTAGGTCTTGTATGTATGTACAGGTTCAAGCACTCATAATAAGCATTTTAAGCGTGCAACTTGTTATCTTTGAAAAGTGCAACTTATTTACACGTAAAAGTGTAAATGTTAATATGGGAACATAGTTGCACGCTTCTATTTGGAATAGTTTCACGTTTCATTTTTGTATAGTTGACGCTTTTTAAAATGCACTATGAAATAAGCATTTGACAAGGTGCAGCATATGAGACTCGCTCATGAAATTAAGGCACAAATATTACGGTATATATTTTAATAAAAATTTGAACACATATACGTGTATTTTAATCTAATTATCAAACAATTATTTTTATATATATACTAGAATATAACTCCGTGGTTTAAGGGGTAAAAAAAAATTATATATAAAATAATATTAAATTTCTCAAAAGTTAATTAATGTGCTGCACACTTAAAAATGTATTATATTTAAGCCATATTATTTATAATTTAACAATAAAAATACGATTATAAATAAATTAAATGAATTAAATTAAATAAATATTTGAAATGTTAAATTTAAAAAAATCATTTAATATTATTTTTTATCACAAAATTTATAAATAGGTAGGTATTTTTTTACTTTAGAAAATTTATTGGAAGGTCAAAATCAATCCTAATAAAACTAATAGTTCAATTAAGAATTGAATAATATAATAAAGATATCATAAACAATATTGCATCTAAATTAAGAATAGAGTGATCAGAGGTAGAGTTTGATTTCCAATTAGTAAATAAAGGATATATATAATTTTTATAAATAAAATAGAAAAAAGGATATGGTTGATTATAAATTTATAAGCACTCTCTGATTGCTTCCCTTCCCTTCACTCTCATTTACCACAACTTTACCCTATAACTTTTTCCCTTGAAGCGAATATTTTGACTAAATATAGATTAGGTAGAAATTAATAGAAAATCTAATTTGGAATTTACAAAATTAAAGAGTATAATAATTTGTTTGAGAAACACAATTTAATTATTTTTACCCTTGATCAATTAAAGGAAAAAGTAATTTATGATATATGAAAGATACTGTAAAATAAGTAAGTGCCATGCGTATTAGGTGCATATATAACATTTAATTTGGGTTAATGAAAACAAGTGATATATTTTAGGGTAACAAGTTGCATGTTTTAAAAATGAATTAGAGTTACAAGGTGAATTTAGAAAATTAAAGACTTTGTCTTTAAGTATAACGAAAATTAAATGACATCCATAAATAAAACACCAAGTCTCATATGCACCTGGTGCACCGTACACGAATCTTAGATCCATACACTCGCTAAATTTCAGTTACATTAGCATGCACATTTAAATTATATTAGTCTGCATATTTCATTTTGTATTTTCAACCAAAAATCTAGCCTGCACGTTTAGTTATATTTGTCAAACGTTTCAGCTATGCCCAATTACACTGTACAATTAGTGCATAAAAGATTGATTCATAATTGGAAAATATTAAAACTCTAAAAAGAAATTTAATTCAAAACGTTGCATACATGTCAATCCCACAAGAAAGAAAATGTTGAAAGTAGAAATTGTAATTAGGGAAAGTGAAGTGTGAAATAGTAAGACACGAATTGAATTTGTCAATTACTTTGAAAGTGCCTTAATATATATATCCTCAACTTGAGAAAGTAACCACGTTATGGGAATAATTATTGGAAAATCGTCCCATTCATTAGCCCAAAGATTAAAGTTAAAAGATAAGCCTAATGTTAATCATCATCACTAATTCCCCATTATTCTCTGGTTTAAGGGTTCTTCCCTCTTTTCTCTTTTCCCCCAAATTTTAAGTCCACCCAAAAACAAAATAATAAACCCCCAAAAAAATAATATCAAAAATAGAGAAAACCCCCCTTTCTCCCCCTGTGCTTCTTCTCGCCGTCAAAAAGAAAACGCCGTTTCATTAAACTAATCCCGTTCCTCACGTGACTTTGAACCTACAAAAGGTTGGAGTCACGTGATCTTCGAAATGGCGCTAGAGCAGCTGAGTTTGGTCACGGGGCCCATTGACGGCGGGGCACACGGCCGTCAACAATCTGGAGACGGCGGCGGCGCAGCCGACGAGGGAGGGAAAACCGCCCGATTGCCGCGGTGGACTCGGCAGGAGATCCTGGTGCTGATTCAGGGGAAAAGGGTGGCGGAGAATCGGGTCAGGAGGGGGCGGGGATCCGGGTCGGGCCTGATCGAACCGAAATGGGCGACGATTTCATCGTACTGCAAGCGGCACGGGGTGAACCGGGGCCCGGTCCAGTGCCGGAAGAGGTGGAGCAATTTGGCCGGCGATTTTAAGAAGATTAAGGAGTGGGAGTCGAGGATTAGGGAGGAATCGGAGTCGTTTTGGGTCATGAGGAACGATTTGAGGAGAGAGAGGAAGTTGCCTGGGTTTTTCGATAGGGAGGTTTACGATATCCTCGACGGCGGAGTCGTCGGCGACAAGATCGGAGGCGGGCTGACTCTGGCTCTGGCCCCGGCGCCGACGGAGGCAGGGGATGGGGAGGCAGAGACGCTGTTTGATAGCGGGCGGAGCGCGGCGGCGGATGAAGGGCTTTTCTCGGATTTCGAGCAGTCGGGTCAGGAGGAAACGGGTCGGGGCTCCGATCAGGGCAAGGAGGATCCGGGTAAAATACCCGCACCGACGCCAATTTCAGGTAATTGTTGATTCTATGCATGTGTGCATGCAAAATAACAGACTGATTTTTGAATTGATTTGTTAACAAGCTTCTGTATCCATGAATTTTTGAAATTGAAAGACGAAGAATTTGAAATAGTTGAAAATAAGAGTTTTTTGTGGGAAATAAAATGGGACAATGAATAATTGATATCATTGCTCTTATAAACTAGTACCCCGTAGTATTTAATGTTATGATATTAGTTTATAAGTGTAATGATATTAGTTGATAAGTGTTGTAGTATCAGTTGATAAGTGTAACGGTATAAATTTCATACTATAAATAAGTTTCACCGGGGAGGCAGGGGTATATGTAATACTTTCTGAAATTTCTGGGTGATTTTCTCCAATGCTGGTGTTTTCATTGTTGGACGTCAAACATTTGGTGCGACCGTGCAATGTTTCAATCATTTGATACTGGAGATTGGGGAGAATGCCTTGCTGAATGCACTTTGAACTTGAATTTACTATTTCCCTCTGATTATGCCTTTTCTTTTCCGTTTCTTGGGTACACGGGGAGTGAACTTTCTATGGAACACGACTAACAATTAAGTGTCTATAGGAGTATGTTAAACATTACAATATGTTATTGCTATCTTTCAACCTCGAATATTCTTTTTTTTTTTTTTTTGTTTAGTATTTCATGGTTCTACTAATTATTTCGCGAATGCTAATTAGGACAAGTAGAGCTACTGCTTTCGTGTTGATCTTGGTATTTGTTTGTGCAGTTGCAGAAAAGCAGTATCAATCGTTTCCCCAAGAATCGCCTGGTCCGGGTACTTTGCACAAATCATATTGAAATAATACCTAGATACTATTGTTTCTTGCATGACGGACATTATATGTACTGCTTACTGGAATTTAGATTTCTAGGAATTTAGACTGTAAAGTTAAAATTGTTTTAATAAAACCACAATTTCAAAGGTTGAATGAGCTGTTCTAACTTCTAATAAGGCTAGGAGTCACCTTTTGTTGGTCTATTTGATGTTAAAACTAATGCATACCAAAATTTGCATCCTATTTATCTGAGTTTTTGCTATGGATCTAAATCGAAGTAATCCTCCTTTTTTTTCCCCTTTGTGAAATGATGAAGTTCCCTTAATTTGATGGCAGTTCGAATTGGACCTTAAATCAGAAAATTTGTCTGTGAATGTTTTCAAATGTACATAACTCTTCTCCCTGCATGTGTACGGTTGGAATTATAATCGCATGCCTGCTCGTTTATGGTAGCTTAATGGTTGTTTCGTGCCCTTGCATCTTTGTTTTTTGGTTTGGATAAAATTAAAGTAGGGTATGACCACCATTGCTAATTGGAGAGAAAGATGTCTTTAAAGTTTAAACCTCTTAGTAAAGTTTAAAGCCAGTTGCATAACTGATACTGTTCAGTGAAAATACTGACCAACTAATACCTTTTAGTACAACAACCAATACAGTCCTTCGATAATATTCTCCGTTTCACATCATAGAGTTCTTCACAAGACTTGTTCTTCGTTTTCAGGTACGAATAATGAGAAGCAACCTGGTACGGAAGCAGAGACTCAAAACACTCAAGAAGGAAGGAAAAGAAAACGAGCCACAACCACAAGTGACGGAGATGGTGAAACTACAAACCTTCAACATCGATTGATCGAAGCTCTAGAGAAAAACGGGGAACTATTGAGCTCACATCTCGAAGCTCAGAACAACCATCTTCAATTGGATAGAGAGCAACGCAACGGGCATGTGAACAGCTTGATAACGGTCCTGAATAAACTAGCTGATGCATTGGGAAGAATTGCTGACAAATTGTAGGCAAGAGGAGGTCAGGTGTACAGAATTGTTTTTGCTCATATTTAGATTACAGGTGTACACAACAGTTATTTAGTAGTGTTGTAATAAAACTGGGAAGCTCTGCAGACTGTTGCATTTCCGACTGTTGTTATTTAATAGAATAAAGGAAGAACGAGCGATGAGTTTCTGCATATTCCTATAAATTTGATGTGTTTCTTGGTGAACTAAGCATGACTGAAGGTTCATTTCTTGATTGAGCAAAATATTAGGTTCAGGGAAAGAAGTGTTTTTTTTGGGGAAGATGGTGTTTGTGATTGTTTTTACTTTTAAGAATATGTTTGTTTTGGGTTCTAAATGGATTTTAAAAATCAGGGGCTTTGAAATCCTTTTTTTTTTTTTTTTTTTTTTTGGGGAGTGTGGTAGCGGTGGTTTTTAAAATTAATTTTTAAAAGGACGCAACTATTGACACCCATAAATTTCTTATTTGACCCACTTCTAAGTTCATCCACCCATTTTTTTATGTTTTATAACTTTTACTATATACATCAACCATTAAATTTACAGTTATATCCAATACATTATTTTTTACCCCCACACCCCTAAAAATACGCAGGCTCACCCCTCTTTCAAGTTTCAATACCTCACAGTAAGTGAGGGTATGTTTTTTTTCGATTTACAAGGGATGAACTTGGTGACTTTTTGCGTTCAAAGTCACATATTAGGGGAAGGATTTCGCGTCAGCTTTTTAAATTCACTCCTATAAAATATACTTATACACACATTTTCACAAAATTCAATACAATCATATCACTACTTTTCTTTCATCCAATATTTCATATTGATTTGACATAAAACAAAAATCTCACCCTATCAAAATCTCAAAACAAACAAATACATTTACTATTCATCAGGATTTTTAAATTCATAAGATTTCGAAGTCATGACTTCCCCCACACACCTAAATCCCGAAACAAACATACCCCTTGAGTGCTTGCAATCAAACCTTACAACTTAATTTATTTTTATTTTTTTGTCAAAATCACTTATTGAGTGTTTGAAAACTCAACAACCTAATTAATAAAAGTAATTAAAAGCAGTTTTTGAGAAGCAACACCTTAGCAACTTTTTTCTGTTTATTTCTAATTCTCATTATTTTATTAGTGTTATTACAATTTTATCCTCCCTTAATTAATAATATTCCAAATGTACCCATCATTTATATAAGGGTATTTTTGGGAATTTATAAAAAAAAGTGATTTTTTTGCAAACACTCCAATTTAAGTAAAATTGATTAAAAGTGTTTTGTTTTAAAACACTACTAACTTTTAATTTTACTACAAAAATCAATTTTAATCACTTTTAAAGAAACACAATTGTTTGCAAACACACCCTAAACCACATCAGAGGCAAATCTGAGCAAATAGATCAAAAAAATTATGAATTGTCATCAAGAGAATATTTCATATTAGTACCTTTAGAAAGAATGACCGCTCACTCCTCTAATTATGTTCTTGCTGATAAAATTGATGCCCTTCTGTAAAAAACCATTGCTCCCCCATCACCATTTTGTAATTTCTTTAATGTTTCGATTTGTTTGAGTACTGCAAATTTGATTTGCAATTTCAATATTGGTAAATTAATTCTTATGCTTTCAGGTTGTATATATGGCATCTCAATTCGTAGTGTATGTTTTAGATCTTACAGATCCAAATTAACTAATGAAATAAGTTAATTATAGTGCAAAATCGAATAGTGTGTGTTTGTCCAAATATGTAGCAGAGTGATGAAAATGCTTTTTAGAATCGGTGTTAATGCAATGGTGATATTGAGCACATAAATGACATATTCAAGTTTGTTGATGTTTTAAATAAAGATTTTAAATATTTTTTAAGGATGTATAAGGAAGATGACGAAATGTGAATTTATTTTTAGGCCTGGATTCCGGAGATTTAAGTGTTCAAGAAGGGGATATATTTATTAGATTTAAATATTTATTTTTAATTACAAAGGGTATAATAGTATATTTTAATAAGGGTAATTTTGTAAAATAAAAAATATGGGTGATCTTAGTAAATTCGTGGGTGTTAATAGTCGCGCCCCTTTTAAAATTCCAAATTATAACCGATTTTAATTACAAAATTAAATCCTGATTTTTAGTTTTCAAAACAAACACTTCCTGTTTTGGGGTTTTGAATCAAGAATTTAGCGAAATTTGGGAAGAATGAGAATAACTTTTGAATGCAATAGCAACCAACAATTGTGTTTGTTAGTTCATACAATTATGGTTTTACTTGGGCTTAATTTGCTGCATCGCCACATTTTTGTAAATTACAATTTAATCTAAAATTTGAGTTTTGATATATGGATACTTAACTTATTTTTAAAAAAAGTAATTTTGTGAAGCTGACATGTTAAAGGGATTAACACAGTCACATCTTACAATGATCATATCATGTAAGCAAAAAATATTTCATCAAAAGGTTAATTTCTCAAACTATTTCATCTTGGAGGAATCAGGATTCTCAATTGTAATAATTAAACACACATAAAAAATTGTTATACAATTATCAACTGCTGAAACAGGATCACACATTCTTGGAAAAAAGGATAGTGCTTAAAGTCTTGGGAGAAAAAATGAGAAAGAAAAAAGGAAAAATAAACGTAACAAGTGAGTTCTACATTTGTGTCATACATACTTTTGTCTATTTGAAATTCGGTAGTACGTATTTAAATGTTTAATATAAGACAAAAACTCATATGAAATGGTCTCATGTATGAGACGGGGTACAACTAGGGGTGTGCAAAATACGGTGCAAACCGTAAAATCGGACCAAACCGGATCGAAATTTGAAATTCGGTCCAAATTTCGGTTTACGGTTCGATTTACGGTTTGGAAAACACAATTTTTTATATTTCGGTTCGGTATACGGTTTTTACTAGTAAAAAACCGATTAAACCGAATCGAACTGAAATAATTTTTTTTTTTCAATTTTTTTTTTCGAAAATATATATTTTTTTCAAAATTTTTTAAATAATTTTTTTTTCGAAAATATTATTTTGATTTTTAAGTTATAAAACAACTATTGTAGTGATACTTAAAATGTGGGTTGTGGAGACTAACTTTTGGAACCTACTAATGTTTAACATTTTTGAATTGTTTTTAGCTTTTGAAAACTAATTGATTGATGCTTAGATTATTTTTTATATATTTTTTTTACCGTAGTTCATGAAAAATGTCAGTTTTTTGTCATTGCTTTTGAAATTTTTTTTTTTAAAAAAAAAATTCTATTTTTAGACCAAACCGAACCGAAAAATTTCGGTCTCGGACCGTTCGGTTTTTACAAATATGGTTCGGTTTCGATTTGGTTCATAAATTTCGGTTTTTTATATTACGGTCGGTTCAGTCCACCAAACCGCCTTTTGCACACCCCTAGGTACAACCTATCACAAATCACAATCATCCCTTTAAAAGTGTTAAAACGACAATACCCAAATTATGCCCTGTCTCAACGTGAGACCGTCTCATGCAAGTGTCCCTCCTAATAAAAATGCATCAAACAAGTTTTATATGTCTAAAGCAAAATTTAGGAATTTTATAATGATTTTACTTGTTAAATTTCAAACAAAAACCACTTAGTTCAATTATAAACCCCGTTTATAATTGAACTAAGTGGTTTTTGTTATTTTTTAATGTTATTTTTGTCATATGAGGGAGTCCGTAATGTTATTTTTGAATCCGACTCCAGAAACCTCATTTTGGCGATTAAAGGGGAGATTGAGGTGGAAGCGTACACCATGATGATTGTGCAGGATATTGTGAACTTGGGGTCTTTTTTGGGTAGCGTGAGTTTTATATTTACAAAAAAAAGAGTCAACAAGGTAGCTCATACTCTTCTCATTTTAGTCCGACTCCTTGTTTTGAGTGTTTTTGGCATGGGGAGATTCCTGATTGTTGCATTGACCTTGTGGTCAACGATGTAAGGCATGAACCTTCTTTACTTGAGTAAAATAAATTTACTTTTTCCGTTAAAAAAATATTATAAATGGGGTTAATTGCATGAAATGTCCCCCATAATTTAAAAATATTTGCCGAAATTCTCTTGTGGTTTGAAGATTGCACGAAACTCCTTTATGATTTATAAAATTTTGCAAATACTCCTTTTTTTTTAAAAAAAAATTAGCCAACAGTTTCATCTATTTTTTATATCTAACTTATAAAAAATTTGAAATTTTGATGCTATACTATAAACGGCATAACAAGAAATGTTAAAAATACATAAATTATTAACTATTTTTTATCAAAAAGGGAGAATTCACTTAAACCATGAAGAAATTTCGTACAATTTTCAAACCAACGCAACATTTTCAAATCAAAAATAGATTTCGTGCAATTAACTCGAAATAAATAATACAGAAACTATGTTAATATTTCAGAAAATAGAATACATGTAGGTCCCGAACGGGTTTTGTGAGGGCAGAAGTCTAGAGGGGAGGGGTGAATAGACTTCTGAATTTTTTTTGTGCAGATCAGGTGTGAAAGCAGTTAGTCAGATCAGAGTGCAAGTGAATCAGTTTGGACTGATATCTAACTTACTAATCGCCTGAAGGCAGATCAGTTCGGTATTTATCAGTTTAACTGATTGTGCGGAAGCTAAGTTTTACCCGTGTGAAAAACCAGTTTTAATAAATCAGATTCCAAAGTCAGTCTTTCAACCAGTTGACTAAAGTGTCAAACTTGATCAGATCAGAAGCTTGGTGCTAGCTGATCTTAACTTAGAATATGTATGCAGCTTTAATTAAGTTGAGTGCGATTGTTAAAACAGTTAATCAAAGCAGGTAAAAGCACACAAGATTTATAGTGGTTCGGACAAACCAGTCATATGTCCACTCTTCCCTATCACAAGGGGCACCAACTAAACCAACTGGACTTAGATTTTTGTGTTAGTCCAACACAGTACACCAACATATATTTAAAGAGTTCTCACTCAACCGATCCCAGAAATCAGAACTAGAAACCCTAGTCTGAAATCTTGCTAAACAACTTAACCTAACTTTGGGTTTTGGGTAAGATTGTTTTGGTTCCAACTTTGAAATCTTTTCTAGTTTTTAAGTAGCCTATCAGCTAGATGAAAAGATTTCTGTGCTAAGAACTTATGAGATGAACACTTAGAAAATAATCTTCAAGTTCGTGTTCTTCGTGCGGAAATCTAATTATAGCTTGAGCTTCTTGATAGTTTTCGTGTGTTCACTCTGAAGTGTAATCTCATATTTATAGACCTCGAAATCAAAGAGTCGTTGGAGAGCAATTTGAATTTCAAGCTATATTTGGTAGACTTGCAGGATTGATGTGACGTGCTTCAGGAACGGCATGGCCGAAAGCGTGAATAGTGTCTTTTATAGCCGTTAGAAAGCAAAGACCAAATCCGTAATTCGGGCTGGCTCCGATCATCGTGTCTTGTCCTTATTGGTTAACAGAAGCACTTTTCAGTGTTGTTCTACCAACTAAGGTTGACATTCTTCTTGTTCAGATCATCGACGTATGATTTGGTGAAACATCGATTTTCACTGGTGGTGACCGATCGATCAAAACCGATCGATCTACTGCGATAAGTCTTACGGTGTCGATTGTCTTAGCTTCAACTAGCAGACTCGGCTGATGTAGGTCTTCTGGTCTGATCTTCTGGAAGTCATCTGATCTTCAAGTCTTCTGAATTTGAGCTTCATGACTTCAGCTGAGATATCTGACTTTATCAGATCGATCTGATCTTCTGTCCTTCTCTTGCCGCCGGCACTGTCGGATATCATTTATTCTTGAGATCTTCGAAAGGACCTATACATATTGAGGTTCCCCTCAATATGTGACCTATCTTCTACATCGGTTGTTCTATACAATAATTATCAAGCGGTATTCTATAAACGGTAATAAAAGCATCGGTCACCTTCTGTGTTAATTGGTCCTATTACATGTGTTTTAGAACTTTCATCAAAACTCTAAATTTCCCAACAATTTCCCCTTTTTGATGAAACCAAAACACTTTGAGAAACCAATCACAGTTGATAAATATAGAACAGTAAAGAGCACATAATCAGAAGACAATGAGATTTTGTCTTAGGATCAGAAAATAAACTTTTCTTTCATTAGATTTATCGATTACATATTACATCAGAAAAGTTTGAGTTTAAAAAGCGGTGATCTGATTAGTCTTCGATTCTTAGGTCTACGGGCTTTATCCTTCGGCATTTCTCTTTGATCTTGAGGGATGTTGAAAATCCGGTATAGTTTCCATTTGACATCATTGATCTGCTGAGGATCAGTTATGCGCGCTTTGCTCAGGATGTCAAAATAGAACCTTTGAAATGCCAGTCTGTCAAATGAGCCATCTGCCTTCTTCGAGTAATCCAACACATCATACTCTTGGCGAGATATTTTTACATTGATTATTTTGGCCTCATTTTCCAGATACTTCAGAAAATCTGGATATTTGTTTTCCAACCAGTTGAGGAATTCTGCATCAGGAGATTCTTCTTGTGGAACAAGATCTAGAACAAAAGCATCCAGAAGCCATTCACTTCTGATCTTATTCCATTCCTCAAACCTCTTAGCATGTGCAGCAGTTTTCGGAATGATCTCATCAATTCTTGCTGGCAGCTGAGGTTCTGGTCCAGATTTTCCAACTTTTCCTTTCTTTGCCCTCGATCTGTATTTCTTTTTCAGATCTTCTGCCTCTGCCAATTTTTCTGCCCTTCTTTCTTCTTCACTTATTCGGGCTTCTTCAGCAATCTGCTCTTTGGGCGGATTTCTCGGCCCGATTTCTTATCGGCTCAGATACGTATCGGTCATTTGTCTTCTTGTGACTTTCTTAGTTTGAGTGGTGGTACAAGTTGTGATGTCCCAAAGACCAGTACTACCTTTCTTGCCTTTGACTTTTCCATCTTTTCAGAAATTTCGTTAGCAAAAAGATCCAGATGGTCTAGTCTTTGTCCATAGGATTCAACTTATCGAATCAGGTCTTCTGTTGTTCTGATAGTGTCAGTTGGTTTCTCAATCTGTCCTTCCCCCTTTTTGGTTTGATCAAAAAGAGCTTTGAGGTGGGAAGTCAGAGATCCAAAGCTGACTGATATCGCCTTGTTAAGATCTTCAACAGATAAACCTTGAGCTTGAGCAGTTAGACTTTGAATCTTCGAGATCACTTAGTCGACAGATTCCACAGCGATGAGAGGGTAAGAATTAGTTTGTCAAGTTTCTCTTCAGTCATTTCTAGCTTTTCAGTGAGCATCAGAAAAGAAACTTGTTGTTGATCAACCTGAACTAGCTTGTCATCAACTGACTTTTTAAACTCAGCCGATCGGGTTAGTCACAGTTTGAGAAGAATCGATCTTTGATTGCCTCAATCGGGAAATAGCCGATTTCGTTGATCCGTTATTTCTTTGAGGCTAATCTGCCTCTGATCAGTTATTGTGTTGCTAAGTTGATTAGCCAACACTCCCTCAACTTCTTCTTTCAGGAGATCTTTGAAACATGATCTGATCTCCTGAAGTTGATCAGCGGTGATGTGAGTTGTAGGAATGTTTTGCGTCACCTGATCTCTTTCAGTTGTTTGCGCCTCCAGTGGTTGGTCATGAACTGCAAACACGGTTCCACTATCATCGGCGGCTCCACATCCTTCATAGGAACATCTGCTTGAGAGCTTCTTGTGAGCTCGATTCACCTTGTTCGATCAACCCCGGCTTCTGTGGATCGAGCTTTGATTGATTCGGCGAGATTATCGGCTTCGGTGGTGATCTACTTGAGCGATTTCTTCATATCGAAATCAAAATCTGCAAATTCATCGACACCTCCCATCGTTTCTATAATCATCATAAAATCGAGAAGCTCTTTTAAGGAGATCTTTCGGTGAGGATCTCCATAACTTCCTCTCTAATAATAGGATGGGCTACAACTCTGGATACATCTCATCAATATCTCGTTCAATTTGCATTACGACCATTTTCGGTGATGGTCTTGGATGATCTGGACTCGAGGAATTATTTGTTCGGATCGACCCGGATTCGGTTGATGAGATGTAGAGGGTTCTTGTGGTGTCCGAGTAAGGCGGAAGTTGGTGATTATTTGAATCTGCGAGAGGTTACATTGTAGAAAGCAATTACGTCGACTCTGCGGCGGTGATCTTTATGGTTTGCGAATGATGAATCGAGGTTAGATTCGCGGTGAAAAGAAGGAGAAATATGCTTTCGGTGACCGGAAGTCCGGCGGTGAATCGGCTTCGAGATTGAGGAGAAGGAGATCGTTCGTCTCTTGCTCTTCCCTCGAGAATGTTTACAGCGAGCTCTCAACTTGAGAAGCCTACATCGATTTTTGGTGATTTATGTGGCTCATCGGGTTGCTCTAGCACTCCTTCTTCATCGACTCGTCTTCGAAAGCAGAGTCATGGAGGCTATTTTTCCTTCTTGACCTCTTCTCCCGAGCCTTCACAGTTTTTCTTTTTTTCTTTTGGGGGAGCATCTGGTGTAGGCGTGGTTGCCTCCTTGGTTTTTCCTTTCTTCACCTTTGGAGGGTGGGGCATATCATCATCAAAATTGGCCCACATATGGTGAAGTGGTTGTGAGGAAGGCCTTGTAGGACTTGATCCATTCTCGATCCCATTCGGCATTTGGCATTTTGTCTTTCGGAATAAGCGCAACCTTGTTGAGATTGTTGATCATCTTCTTGAGATAGACACGCCTCGTTCATTAACTCCAAAATTTTTCATGTTCTTGGAGCGAGAATGGCCTTGAGGAAGCCATGCAATTGATATTCTTGGCTTCATCGATTATCGCATGACCATCTTTGTACAATTTAACGGATGTTAGAGCATCTTGAATTTGAGCGAAATACCCATGATTGTTTTTTGACGGAATGTCAAACAACGATCGGTATTTCCTTTTTAACATAGGTCGACAAAAACCCGCGATGCGATGTTTGTCGACCTCTACGAAGAGTTCATTTTCGATCGGCTCATCTTCATTCTCCTGTAGTGGCGGCGAGATTCTTCCTTTGGGCAAATTTGAACAGGGCGTGTTATGTCGAAGATTCGACGATCGATCTCCTCTCCGATTAATGAAGAAATCGGTTCATCTCGAGATTGTCCGTATCCACCTTCAAATTCTTAAGAATTGAGTGCTTCATCTTTGCATCCTTTGGATTGTGATGAAAGCGACACATAATTTTTAAGACCTCATTTCTTGAGAATTTGTTCAACTTCCATGGATTACGGATCGTAACACCAAACTGCATAAATTTGTCATCGACAATTTTTTTTGTTGCGATTCGCATAGTTGCACATAATCTTTCCCATTCCGTGAGTGGCCATCTACAACAAGATAGACTCAATTAAAATTGTGCATAAACATAAAGATATCATGTATTGATTATCAGACCTATTCTCAGGCCTAGTAATCGATAAACACATATGGATATCAAGAAAAGATAAGGCATATCGCACGATAACATATATAGACATAATCTATGTGATCAATGGATTTTAGAAAAGAAATTCATCAAATGACCAGAAATTACCAGATTCTGTTTTTCGGAAAATGAGTTTGAATCGCAAGAAAACACTTTGAATCACAGAAAGTTAATTTTGAGTTTTCAGATAATAAATCGCAAGATTTTGAGAATAAGAATACTCTGGTAGGGTTTTGATGAAACTTATAAGGTGGAGGAGGGAAAAACGAGATTGGAAGATCAACCGTTTGAAAAGTTTAAACGATCCAGATTGAGCGGTTTTGATCGTGTGGTCAGGAAAAGCACGTACGATTGCCTTTTGGATTTAAAAGCACATTTTGTGGCAATTAATACAAGTACCCCACGTCCGCATTAAATATTTTGCAGGATATACGTCACAAAAGTAGTGTGTACAGTAAGGCAAATATTATCAGATAAAATCAGATAAGTAGGCAGTAAACAAGGAAACATAAATGCGCATCTGGTTGAGTGATATTGTAATCAGTCAATACCACTCGTAGGTGTTGATTCCACTTGTTGATCTTAGTTTTCTGCCTAATCCTTATAATTTCCCAACTGATCCGCTTCTCTTTGCGTCTGATTTTTCCTTTTCTGATCCTCCTTGATCAGTTGAAGTTCCCCCTTCAACTGTTATTTATGATTTCTTATTGACTGATATATCTGATTTGTTGAGGTATCATACTCAACTGATCTTCCTCATCTGATCAGTCTCTTATCTAGTCAGATTTCAGTTGACCTAATCTGATTCTACTCAGACCAAGCCAATTCTTGGGATAAGTGTTACCGCAAAAACTTAGTTCTTGAAGAATTGAATAATAGTCTCGATTCCCTAAGTCGGCACGATTTGACATGTGTAATAGTAGTCTGGATACTTCGTAATGTCAAATCACCATAAATTTATCCAATTATCAGTCGCGTGTTTCCTACACGTTGTCCTTGAGATGCAGATTTCTCTAAAAGGCTTTGAGAAATCAAATTTGCATTTGCACCCTTGCTTGGCCTCTATAAATTGGACCAATGATTTACACAACATAATCCATTCACCATACTTATCTTCTTTGTAAAATCATGCATTCTGGTGAACCCTTATTTCCGGTGAAACTTCCGGCAAAAACCTTTACCCATTTTTCAATGATTTCAGCTTCTCAAATCAACATTGTGTGTCCCTTATTACTGTTTTCGTCGTCATCAAAGATTACACATACAATTGTTGCTAAGCTTCTCTACCACCGAGGCGGCGGATCTGCTGTCGCAACTGAGAAGACACTTCTCCTAACCGCATGCACCTTGTGTGTCTATCGAGATGATGGAATTAGCATCAACAGACTCAGTCTGATATAAAACATGAGTTTGATATACGTTCTTGATCAGACAACAGCTGATCTTCGTATATCAACTCTATTTTTACATGTGACACATGTGCCCATATGATCTTTGTATCACTTTCTTGGCACTTGTGTCCCATTTAACAGCTGGAGAGCCCATTGATTTCAGGTCTAAGGGCTCCTGGCTTAGAAATCCTTTCAACGTCGCTCTCGCTCCTAACTCCGAAGCTCTGAGGGTGGCTTTTAGGATTATTTCAAAGCCTTGTTAAGTGGGGGAAAATGAGAGCATCAGATCTTAAAATCTCTCTCTCTCCCCCTCTTCTAGGGTTAGGTTTAGGGTTTATGTACTGACCTCCGGGTCCTTTTGTACTTGTAACTTGTAATGTAAATCTGACCTTCGGGTCTTTATCAATGAAAATTTCTATTATTCCATTGTTGTGTAAATTTCCTGTTTTTTTATGCGATGTAAGCTTTAATCTTGTGAATCCTTGCTTGTTGAATTATCAGCTTAATCGACTTACAAAGTGTGAAATAAATAAAAACCGATTTAATCGAGATAATCCTTTAATCGACGGTTCCTTTAATCGATAATTAAATCGATAATCGATCGCTTTCTCATATCGGTTCCTTGATCGATCTTCCGATCGATTGAGATACCAAACTCAATGATTCCTCTTAACTTTGGTTAGTCTCTTAACCAGCTGGTTCTGGAGATCAGTTCATCAAGCATTTTAGGTGCTTTTTCTCCAAGATCCAGAAGCCCTAGCTCATTGCATAATTCTCTGAATCTGATCTCAGCTAGTGGCTTGGTTAGAATATCGACTTTTTACGTATATCGGTATGAATATTTTCCATTACGATATTCTTCTTTTCAACATGATCTCTTATAAAATGGTGTCGACATCCACATCTTTGCATCTTGTATGTAGAAACGAGATTACGAGTGTGATTGCAATAGCACTATTCTTATCGCGAATATAGGTACATTCTTAGCTACAATGTTATAATCCTCATTCTTGACTAAGCGGAAGCGGTTGGGAGAAATAGCTTCTGTGACCATATATTACCTTCGGTAGTAGATGTCGCATGCCCGATATGTCGCTTCTTTGAAAACCACGAGATCGGTTTCTTCCTAAAAGCGACATGTTCCGAGGTTGACTTCTGTCAATCTTGCAACCTCCATAATCGAATCGAATACCCACTAAGCTCTAGATTATCATCGATGGGTAAAATAAACCAAGGTTTCTTGTCCCTTTCAGATACTTAAGAATCCGCTTAGTCTGCTTCTAGGTGGTTTTGCATTGGATTTGCTGAAATCGCACATACACCCTCTTGCAAAAAGTGATATCTAGTCTATTTGGCAAATCGGTATAGTAAAGATCCAATGAGAGCCCTATATTCTTTCGATTGGTTTTTCGACCATCCTCATACGGATCCATCTTGAATCCAATCAACATAGGAATTTCGGCTTCCTTACGGTTTTGAACTCCAAACTTAGCCAATAAACTCCTAGTGTACTTTGCTTGGTAGATGAATATCCATTCGAACTTTGTTTAACTTGTAGACCCGAAAAAGTAACTCATCGCCCCATCATGGACATCTCGAACTTCCCTTGCATCGACTTCTTGTCAATCTTTCACATAGACTCTTGTTGGGAGATCCGAAGATGATGTCGTCCACGTAAATCTGAACCATCAAAAATATCTTCTCCATCTTCTATTCGAATAAGGTTCTATCCACTATTCCTTTAGTGAACCAACATCTATCAAGAAGGCGAGAGAGTGTATCATACCAAGCTCGAGGAGCTTGTTTTCGTGCCATAAAGAGCTTTTTCTTAAGCGGTACACTTGGTTGCCCTTTTTCAAAGCACGGAGGTTGTTAGACATAAACTTCCTCTGCTAGTACCCCGTTTAAGAATGCACTCTTTACGTCCATCTGATACACAGTGAACCCTCTGTGGGAAGCATATGCCAGAAACAGCCGAATGGCTTCTAGGCGAGCGACTGGTGCAAAGGTCTCATCATAATCAATTCCTTCTGATTGTGAATACCCCTTAGCAACAAGTCTTGCCTTATTCCTGGTTATGACATTTTTCTCATCCCTCTTGTTCTTGAATACCCACTTTGTGCCAATTACGTCTTGATGAGTTAGTGCATCCACCGGTTCCCAAACTTGATTTCTCTCAAACCTGTTCGGCTCCTCTGCATGGCTAGAATCCGACTTGCGTCTTGTAGAGCTTCCTCTCTTTGTTGTTGGTTCCTTCATAGGCGGATAACAACAATACATGACACTTTCACCAATCGATGTCTAGTTTTAACTCTATCGGATGGGTCTCCGATGATCGATCGGTTGGATGGTGGTTATCCGAGTCATACATTACGATTTGCGTCGGTTTGGAGAACATCGTCCATTTTCGATAGTAGTTCATTACTAGCGATTGGGAGTGGTCTTGAGTTATGATCCACTTGATAAGAACATGTCTCGGTGATGTTGGACTCATCATGTGGCGATGTACGTTCGTGGGAAACGGTGTTCCCCCGAACCGGATGGTTCGGTTGATCTTATCTCGGTTGTACCGAACTTCTTCATCGGCGGTTTTTTCGTACCTTAGGATCGATTGACTGGTGAATCGGTTAGATCTGGAATATATATCTTTATTACGAGTTCTGATCCTTTTTCTTTGATCGTTAGCTGATCCATTTTCTGAACATCAGGTACTGGTTGATCTGGTACTTCTTGTTCTGAGGCAGATTTCTCTTGTTCAGAAGATGTTTCATCAAAGACTACATGGGGTGTTTCTTCCACAACTAGGGTTACTTTGTTGTAAACCACGAAAAGCCTTGCTAGATGAGGAATATCCTAAGAATATACCCTCAAATCGACTTGGCCTCAAAAGTCTTCAATGACTCTTCCCATTGTTGTGTATGAAACACTTACACCCAAAAAACATGGAAGTAAGAAACAAGAGGTTTTCTGCCCTTCCACAGTTCATAGGGTGTTTTGTAGTGAGCCTTAGTCAGAAGACATTTGTTCTGAGTATGGCATGCAATATTGATAGCTTTTTTGCCTTAAAGCGGCTTGGTATTGCATGTTAGAAATTTAACATCGTCGGCGAACTTCTTTGAGTGTTCTGTTTCTCCGATTCGCTACTCCATTACATTGTGGCGTTCTTGCAGCTGATGTCTCATGTTGTATACCAAACTTAGAGCAAAAATCAGTATAAAAGAGTTCAAAAATTTTGTACCTTTATCTGATCTGATTTTTACTACACCGACACCCTTTTCATTTTGTAATCTCTTTAGAAATTTCGGGTATCTTCGATTTGTCGTCTCATTCTTCTTATGTAAGAATATAATCCGAGGTAAACTTGGAATAGTCATCCACGATTACGAGTATATTTCGTCCACCGAGATCGATTTGGTGTAACTGGTCCAAATAGGTCCATATATAGGCGATTGCAATACTCTGCTTTGGATGCCGGTCGAGGATTTCCTTGAATGAAGCTTTGACTATTTTTCCCTTCCGACATGCGACACGTATCCGATCCTTAGAAAATACCTCATTGGAAGTCCTTCCACTAAAGACATCCTTCTTTATCTTATTAAGAGTTTTAAAGTTCGGATGGCTCATTATTTTGTGCGAGAGCCAACTGCTACTTTTGGAACTCTTAACAATCGAGCATGCATTTCTTGGGCAAACTGTTCCAATCTACGTGTAGATCGTCCCTTTCCTTGAACCGATTAGCAAGATCTGTTGAGTGGCTCGATTTTTGATAGTGCATTGATCGATTCGAGAACTCAACCTTTGAATCCGTTGTCGCAGAATTGTGAAACCGATAACAGGTTATGTTTTAGACCTTCGACATACGAGACTCCAGTGACCTGTACATCATCATTCTCTAAGGTTCCGAATCCTTTGGTAAAACCAAAGTTATCATCACCGAAGAGTACACGCGGGCCCTTTTGTTCTATGTAGGAGCTAAGGAGATGTTTGCTTCCAGTCATGTGCCTTGAGCATCCACTATCGATGTACCAGATAGTTGCTTGCACACCTCCTTTGTTGGTCAGACCCACGCGAACCTGCAACCAAATCAGGCTTTAGGTACCCCTTTTGGATTGGGTCCTGAGGGGTTAGGGTTGATTTTGGAGATCCATACAAACAGGGCACTTCTATTGAGATCAGTTAGATCAGAAGGCCTGATTTGTCTCCCATACCTATCAACATAATCATACGTCTCTTTATATGCTTTCTGATTAGTATGATTATTAGTGTGAACCTTGGGTGACTTAGAAGACTTGGGATTTTTCTTTATATTTTGTCTTCTTTTAACCCAGTGGGGCTCAGGTGCAGCAACCCTAGGTTTCTGATTATAAGGGTAGGTACAACTGCTACCATCAAAAGATTCATATCTTTTTGGCATATGTGGTTTTTGCAGTTTACCTATAGCTTGCTTATTTGGCAGCTGACCTTGATTGGGTCTCAGATTAGACTTTCATTTTACAGGTTGTCTTTTCTGATACCTAATCTGTTGATTAGGTTGAGATCTCTTCAGAAGAACTGGGTTCTTCTGTTGATTCCTCGGTGATGCTTTACCCGTTGGGGTCCATTTTCTTTCCCTTTTCGATTAGGCACTGCCTTACTTGCTCAACAAGGTCCTTTTTCCCTTATCAGATACAAGTTTAGCTTTTAGTGTATCTTTGTCAGAAACTCGTTTGATTACACCTTTTTGAAGTGAATCAAACGGGGCTTTTGAGGATGTGGAAGGGTTCTCATACCCAAGTCCCTTCTTGTTAGTCGTTGTTCGAAAATAGGTGTTCATATCTTGAACGGTTTTAGATGATTTTGTGAAAACCTCTATTTTCTTGCGCAAACTATCCTCAGAAGATTTTAGACTCTCATGTAGTCGGAATAGCTCATCAAATTTAGCTTGAAGGATTTTGAAGTCATCAGCTTGTTGTTTGTTGATTGCTAGCTGATCTTTGATCTGCTTCTCCTGATCAGAAGATTTAACTTTCAGAATGTTAAGTTCCTCAGTTACCTTTCGAAAGCGGTTTATTTGAATTCTCAAAGTAGCTTTACTGAGATCGTTCTCTTTAACAAGCTGATTATTTCTGATCCTTAACTTGTCATTCTCAGCTTCCACTATAGCATAAGTGTCTACTGCATTAGAGAGATCATCAAGCAATTGCTCAGAGTAGAGCTGCAGGTCAATCTCTCCAGCAGGTGTGCTAATAATAGCAGGTGTGAAAGCAGACAAAGCAGAAGGTTTGGAGGTTACCTCAGATTGGTCCTCCTTGGCCATCAGGCAGATTTCATCGTCATCTGAAGAGAATATCAGATCTTCATTCTCATAGAAGTCAACAAAGACCGCTTGCTTATCGCATTTAAATCTTCTCTGAGATGAGTACCCAGAATCTTCGGAGGCAGATAGGAGTCATCAATTCCAGATGTGTCGGCGACCATGGCTTTTTCTCGTCCCTATAACGTTGCTCTCTTACATTCGCTTTTTCTTCCCTTTCTTTTGGCGTCAGTGCAGGCGATGCATTGTAGTGACTGGTTTCTCCAGGTTGAAACACGCTCCATGATCCACGGAACCTTTTCTTCGGTGAGTCATTAAAATGCTGTAGGATCTATCGGTGACTTCCTTTTCGATAAGAATCCGAACTCCTTCATCGGATCTGTTATCTCTTCTCTCATCGATCAGATTATCTCTTTTCTTTTTCTTCTCTGTGATCTCTTCGATCATCGGATCACAGTTCTTTTCGGAGATCATTAGGTGATCTCCTATCTCTTCCCCTATTTATGTTTATAATCTTTATAGAATCTGCGATACTTACTAAGTTGAATATTTGATTTTTCAAGTTTTCTAAGATAGAAGCGTCGTCTATCTGCTGACTTATTATGTTTCCAACAGGTTGGTTGGCCTTCGATCTGCTTTGCTAGTTGCTTTAAAAATGAATCGATTTGGACGTTGAGGCTTCATTGGGGCGTCTCGTCTTCATCTCGCTTGTCCTCTTTCGATTAAGTCGAACTCGTGAGCTTTAAGGCTTAGGAACAAGCTACTCGACTCCATCTTTGAAATGTCTTGGCAATCCTTGATTACCGTGACTTTCATGTCCCATTTCTTGGTGAGAGATCTTAAGATCCTGTAGTTGATATCTTTGTCTGACATCTCTCTACCAAGTTCTCGTAGCTTATTTACTGACATAGTAATTCTTCCATCGAGTTTGTTGATGGTCTCGTTGGGCAGCATCTTCAGTTTTTTGAACTTCACCGGTTAAACATAGTCGGTTTGTCTTTGATCGATCATTTCCTTCGTGATATCTCAATTTAGAGAGTATCCCACATTGCTTTTCTTGATTTTGAGATATTTTATCTTCTCCTTGGTGACTTTATCCATCGTCTTCATGATTATATGCCCGGCGATTGTATCTAGAGTATACAGCTTTCTTTCCTCTGCATCCATCAAGGCTGGGCTTTTTTGCACAAGACTTCCAGTGGCAAAGTCTGGATCTCCTCCAACTGCAGGGTTGTCGTGATATATGATGATAGGTCCTCTTTCAATGACTTCCATCATTTTGCCGCTTATCGAACCTAGATGGTTGCACATATATATGGCCCAATCTGCATACTCATCAATTGAGAACTTCGCCAAATCATGATACATACCAGAGATATTATCCATGCTGAGTGATTTTGGAAAAACGAATGAGTTTTTAAAAACGGTTTTTCAAGATCTGTTCAAATGACCACAAAGATTCTTCCTTAAGAATCGATGATACTCAAAGCCGATTGGTGCAGAGAACCCACCGCTCTGATACCACTTGTAGGTCCCGAACGGGTTTTGTGAGGGCGTAAGTCTAGAGGGAGGGTGAATAGACTTACGAAAACTTTTTGTGCAGATCCGGTAAAAAGCGATTAGCAAGATCGAGTGCAAGTGAATCGGTTTGGGATCGATATCTAACTTACTAATCCTTTCAAGGCGAGATCGATTCGGTATCTATCGGTTTAACTGATTGTCGGAAGCTAAGTTCTACCGTGTGAAAAACCGGTTTTAATAAATCGATTCCAAAGTCGATCTTTCAACTTGGTTGACTAAAGTGTCAAACTTGATCGGATCGAAGCTTGGTGCTAGGTGATCTTAACTTAGAATATGTATGCAAACTTTAATTAAGTTGAGTGCGATTGTGTAAAACAGCTTAATCAAAAGCGGTAAAAAGCACACAAGATTTATAGTGGTTCGGACAAACCGATCCTACGCCCACTCTTCCCTATCACAAGGGCACCAACTAAACCAATGGACTTAGATTTTTGTGTTAGTCCAACACAAGACACCAACAGATATTTAAAGAGTTCTCACTCAACCGATCCTTAAATCCTAACTAGAAACCCTAGTCTCGAATCTTGCTAAACAACTTAACCTAACTTTGGGTTTTGGGTAAGATTGTTTTGGTTCCAACTTTGAAATCTTTTTCTAGTTTTTAAGTAGCCTATCGGCTAGATGAAAAGATTTCTGTGCTAAGAACTTATGGGATGAACACTTAGAAAATAATCTTCAAGTTCGTGTTCTTCGTGCGGAAATATGATTATAGCTTGAGCTTCTTGATAGTTTCCGTGTGTTCACTCTGAAGTGTAATCCCATATTTATAGACCTCGAAATCAAAGAGCCGTTGGAGAGCAATTTGAATTTCGGGGCTATATTTAGTAGACTTGCGAGATTGATGTGACGCGTCTTGAGGGCGGCATGGCGAAAAGCGTGAATAGTGTCTTTTATAGCCGTTAGAGAAAGCAAAGACCAAATCCGTGAATTTTCGGCTCCTATCATACGTGTCTTGTCCTTATTGGTTAACAGAAGCACTTTTCAGTGTTGTTCTACCAACTAAGGTTGACATTCTTCTTGTTCAGATCATCGACGTATGATTTAGTGAAACATCAGTTTTCACCTGGTGAGCTGACCTGATCAGTCAAAACTGATCAGTCTACCTGATAGAGTCTTCTGGTGTCAGTTGTCTTAGCTTCAACTAGCAGACTCGACTGATGTAGGTCTTCTGGTCTGATCTTCTGGAAGTCATCTGATCTTCAAGTCTTCTGAATTTGAGCTTCATAACTTCAGCTGAGATATCTGACTTTATCAGATCGATCTGATCTTCTGTCCTTCTCTTGCCTTCTGGCCTGTCGGATATCAGCTGTTCTTCAAATCTTCAGAACGGACCTATACATATTGAGGTTCCCCCTCAATATGTGACCTATCTTCTACATCAGTTGTTCTATATAATAATTATCAACTGGTATTCTATAAACGGTAATAAAAGCATCAGTCAGCTAACAGGTCTGACTGGTCCTATTACATGTGTTTTAGAACTTTCATCAAAACTCTAAATTTCCCAACAATACAAAATACTAAAAGTGGCACGGAATATTCAACCTAAATATATACTTGTAAATAGCAAATTTATTTATGAAATTCTGTAAAATTTGTAAATTAAACATAACTTAATAAACTGTTGCAGTTAAAAGATGGTCAACTCCATTTTGGCCTCTGAACTCTTGGGTAATATCAGTTCAACCAGTTCATGCAATCGTGATTTACACGCTCTATAGAAGCGCGTGAACAGAGGTTTTTCTATTAAAAAAATATTATTTTCAAAATTACGCTGCCCAACATTTACCTGATTGATTGAGTATGAACCCCCGAGGTTTGAGCCTCAATATACTGATAACAATTTCAAATTGAAATTAATTTTAACAAGAGTGTATCATGTTGAAATATTTTACAACAATTTTTAAAACTCAATAATTAAGCTAAGCCAAAAAATAAAAAATAAGGCGTGTCACGTATTAATATTCATGTTAAAGGCTTGTCATGAAAGCTGATAATTTAATTATCATTTTATTTTACTGTTAATTTAATTTAAATATTAAAAAATTGGAATAAAAAAGAAATGGAGATAGTGCAATGTGTCAGCAAAAAAGTTACAGTTACAATTTTACAGATGACAAATAGACAAACATTGGTTATTAAGCAAGTTACGGTTACAATTTATGAAAAAAAAAATTCGACCAAAACAATTTAGGAGACTTCAAAAATATTTCTTATATTAATTTTGTATCAAATTTAACACCTTTTCTTTGATGTTTGCAGAGATTCAAATTTATAGATATTCAAAATGGCATCAAATCTTGATCCCAGGTTAGTACATCGGTCATATCAACCACATATGTTTTCTAATAAATGTATTGATATTTGAGTATTTTTCAATTCCCAATTTGAAATGAGATATTAGAGTTTCCTAATTTGTGTGAAACAGTTTTCTTTTTTGTTTCGCAGGCTCGCAGATCTAACAGAAACAAAATAAAAGCAAGGTTTCAAAAGATTAGGCCATGGATGGAGATGCAAACGTGGTATTAGGGTTGTGCTGCTGGACTGGTTTAGGCCTTAGTGGATATCAGGCATTGGGCCATAACAGATTTTCCTCTGGGTTGTGGAGACTTGATGTTGGGTTGAGGAAAAGGAGGCAGACCACGGGAGGCGCTCGACCAGTGCTCATGGTCGAGCACATCTGCTCGGTCGAGCGCCCCCCCATTCCAGCACCATCGAGGCGCTCGAGCATCCTGCCAGATCGAGCGGAACCGCTCGACCAAGGCCCCTGGTCGAGCGGGTTCCGCAGCCCTGAACGCGGGATTAGGGCTTCGGCCCATGTCTCATTTAAATACATTGACTCATTGTATTTGCCTCTTTGTACGAAAATAACACACGAAAATAGTGAATCTCCTGGCTTGGTAGTGCCCCTAGACGTAGTCATTCCTGACGAACTGGGTAACCAAATTATTTGTCTCTAAATTCCTAGTTCTATTATTTTCTCCATAATTGCTTGTTTAATTCCTAACAACTGGTATCAAGAGCATCTGGTTAGAGGGATCTGTGGAGAGCAATTATGATGGCTGAAGAGAAATCGCTTGTTGAGAAGTTTGATGGAACGGATTTTGGATTCTGGAAATTGCAGATTGAGGATTACCTGTACGGTAAAGATCTGTATTGGGTGAACAACCTGAAGATATGAAGGACGACGAGTGGAAGTTGCTGGATAGGAAGGCGATGAGTGTGGTTCGTCTGTCGTTATCCAGAACGCCGCCTCGCGATGCATCTTTGGGAAAGCAAAAACCACAAAGGAGATCTTTGGAGATATCGACCGAGATGTATGAAAAATCGCCTGCGGCGAACAAGGTTCATCGATGCGAAGGTTATTCAACCCGAGGATGGCGGAGGATGTGGTAGAAGTTAACCATCTCAACGAAGTTCAATATGATCATAGCCCAATTGAGCTCGGTTGAGATTGATTTTGATGATGAAGTTCAAGCCTTAATTTTGTTGTCTTCTTTACCGTAAAGTTGGAGGAAGCGGTGATTTATTAGTGCTTCAAATGGGTAAAATGAAATTAAAATTCGATGAGGTTAGGGATTTGGTCATGAGCGAAGAAATTCGCAGGAAAGAGTTGGGTGTGGCCACAGGATCTGCTTTGAATACGGGAAATAGAGGCAGATCTGAATCCAAGGGAAAGCCAAATCGGGGTAGATCGAAGTCAAGGGGCAAAGATAAGCCCAAGAAGGATAAGAGTAAGTTTGAGTGTTACAAATGTCATGAGCTTGGTCATTACAAGAGAGAGTGCAAGGCACAAGGGAATGAACCAAACAAGAATGACAACTCAGCAAACTTTGCCACTGATGAGGACTCAGATGCATTGATTCTGAGTGTAAGCAGTCCATTGGAGTCGTGGGTGTTAGATTTTGGAGCATCGTTTCATTCGTGCAGCAGTGCTGACGTAATGGAGAAGTAAACTTTCGGGAACTTTGGGAGGGTTTATCTAGCTGATGATGAGCAGTCCATTGGAGTCGTGGGTGTTAGATTTTGGAGCATCGTTTCATTCGTGCAGCAGTGCTGACGTAATGGAGAAGTAAACTTTCGGGAACTTTGGGAGGGTTTATCTAGCTGATGATGAGCCGTTGGAAATCAAAGGGAAGGGGGATGTTCGGATTAAGACACCAAATGGGACTGTGTTACAGTTGAAAGATGTGAGACATATTCCTGGTTTGAAGAGGAATTTGATTTCAGTTGGGCAACTTGATGACGAGTTGGGCAACTTGATGACGAGGGCTACAAGGTGACTTTTGGGTGTAACATGTGGAAGATATCCAAAGGTGTCATGGTAGTGGCTCGAGGAAATAAAGAGGAGGCGTTGTATGACAGGCAACACCCGGGATAGCATTGCTCTTGCTAGTGAAAAAGGGAATGCAAGTTTGTGGCATTGTCGTCTAGGCCACATGAGTGAAAAGGGGATGAAAGTTATGTGCTCAAAGGGTAAACTGCCAGACCTCAAGACAGTTGACATTGGTTTGTGTGAGGACTGTGTATTCGGAAAACAGAAAATGGTGAGTTTTTCGAAGGGTGGCAGGGCTTTGAAGAAGCAGAAGCTGGAGTTAGTTCACAATGATTTGTGGGGTCCAACACAAGTGACATCCCTTGGTGGAGCATCATATTACATGACTTTCATTGACGACTCTACGAGGAAGGTATGGGTTTATTTCTTGAAAAATAAGTCTGATGCATTTAATGCTTTCAGGAAGTGGAAGGCTCTTGTAGAAACTGAAACAGGTCTCAAGGTGAAGTGTTTGAGATCTGATAATGGTGGAGAGTACGAGCTCCGTGAGTTCAAGGAATTCTGTGAGGCGAATGGAATTCGGATGGAGAAAACCGTGAGAGGAACCCCACAGCAGAATGGCGTGGCAGAACGTATGAACAGGACCCTATGTGAACGTGCTAGGAGCATGAGATTGAAGTGTGGGCTGCCAAAGATGTTTTGGGCAGAGGCAGTTAACACAACATCTTACTTGATAAACAGAGGACCCTCAACTCCTTTGGAAAATGGCATACCGGAGGAGGACTGGTCGGGAAAGGAGGTAAATCTGTCTTTTCTTCAAGTATTTGGGTGTGTTGCATATGTTCATGTTGATTCTATGAGTAGAGGTAAGTTGGATGCAAAATTTGTTAAGTGTACGTTTGTTGGATATGGCGGTGATGAATTTGGCTATCGATTTTGGGATGAGGAAAACCGAAAGGTGATTCGTAGCCGAGATGTCATATTTAATGAACAGGTAATGTACAAAGACAGGTTGGGGAAATCCAAAGAAGGTGGTTCTGAGTCTCAGGTTGTGGATTTGGACATTTCGAACTCGGGTGGGAGCAAGGGGGTTCTAGATGATCAGGTGATTGTTGAGGAAGAACCAAGTACACCACCACCAACAATTCCGCTGCGGAGATCCCCGAGAAATCGAAGATCTTCTAATAGGTATTCACCCTCCCTTCATTATTTATTGTTAACTGATGGTGGTGAACCTGAATGTTATGCAGAGGCAACACGTAGTGAACAGGTGGACAAGTGGAAACTTGCAATGGATGATGAGATGAATTCATTGATGACCAACGGAACTTGGGAGCTTGTTGAGCTTCCTAAGGGCAAGAAAGCACTGCATAACAAGTGGGCTTACAGAATAAAAGAGGAGGTTGATGGAATCAAACACTACAAGGCAAGATTGGTTGTGAAGGGGTTTCAGCAGAAACATGGTATTGACTATACTGATGTTTTTACTCCAGTGGTGAAGTTAACTACCATTCGATTGGTTCTGAGTCTGGTGGCTGCAGAAAATTTGGTGTTAGAACAGATGGACGTGAAAACCGTCTTTCTTCATGGTGATTTAGATGAGGACATCTACATGAAGCAATAGGAGGGATACTTGTCTAAGAGGAGTAGTGAGCTAGTTTGCAAGTTGAAGAAGAGCTTGTATGGTCTGAAACAAGCTCCATTACAGTGGTACAAGAAGTTTGATGGGTTCATGCACGAGATTAAGATCAATAGGTGTGAGGCTGACCATTGCTGTTACTTCAAGAGATATGATGATGGTTATATCATTTTGCTATTATATGTTGATGACATATTGATAGCAGGCTCTAGTGCTCGGGAGGTGAGCAAGTTGAAGGAAAAATTGTCTGAAAGGTTTGCTATGAAGGACCTTGGAGAGGCCAAGCAAATCTTGGGTATGCGAATCGATCGTGACAAGGTGGCAGGAAAGTTGTATCTTTCACAGGCTGAATATATAAAGAAAGTCTTGGAGAGATTTAGTATGGAAGATGCAAAGCCAGTTCGGGTCCCGTTGGGAAGTCAGTTCAAGCTATCCAACAAGGACTCACCTACATGCAAAACACTCCGTATGCTTCAGCAATTGGAAGTTTGATGTATGTTATGGTGTGTACAAGACCTGATATTACACAAGCGGTGGGAGTTGTTAGCCGATTTATGGGCAATCCGGGTAAACAGCATTGGGAGACAGTGAAGTGGATCCTAAGGTACTTGAGAGGTACTACTGAACAAGCTTTGTGCTTTGAGGGCAAAAGCGTTGGGTTGGCAGGAAATGTAGATGCAGACTTGGCATCAAATGATCTCGACAAAAGAAGGAGTGCTACAGGGTATGTGTTTACTTTTGGTGGTACAACTATCTCTTGGGCTTCTAAGTTGCAAAAGATCGTAGCTCAGTCCACTGCAGATCGTAGCTCATTCTGCAGAATTTTTTGCAACTTATTGCATTAAAATTTGAGACTTGTTATATTGAAACGTGCAATCTGTATTCGTAAAATATAATTGCACGTTTCAATTTAACAAGTCGCAAATTTCAGTGCAATAAGTTATAAATTTGTAAAATATATTATAGAGTGCATAGTGTATCTAATGCATACGAGACATAGTCGTTCATCTCCCACAAAATTACATTAATCATAATATGCTTATGAACTTTACCAACTTAAATATGTAAATAATAACCACGTAGTTACACTATTAAAGTGTTGAGATATGTTCAAAATGTAGTGCTACAAAAATACAAATTATGATTACTTTTTAAAAATTGAAGTAGAAGTTTCATGTTTAGGTCGAAAGCAATCATAACATATGTTGTCCATGTCAATGCCTTCTCAATTTTCAAGATTTGCATTTGGGTTTCTTAAATTAATGAAATACTATCTTTGCCTCTATTTTCCTCATGAATTCACTTCTACTTTCCTTTTCTAATAAACTTGTCTTTTGTGTAAGAACGGTGTGATAGAAAATTGTAAAATTCAAAATTTAAAAGTAATACTCCCTCCTCCGTCCTGATCTTGTTTACACTATTTCCGTTTTGAGCGTCCCAATTTTGTTTAGACATTTCCTTAAATGAAAATACACACGTTATACTTTATCACATAAAATACTACTCCCTCCGTCCCAAGATGATTGCAATACTGAAAACGGCACGCAAACCAAGTAAAGTGGATTTTAATGGGTTTGAGTGAAATAAAATAAGGGTGTTGTGAGTGTATTAATATTAAGTTTGTTTCCATTTTGGGAGTGTTGCAGTAATGTTGGGACGTCAAAATAAGACAAGTGTTGTAGTAATCACGGGACGGAGGGAGTAATAAACAACTCTTTCTACCTCCAATATTTTATCGTTTTATCACTTTATCACATAAAATATTAATAAACAACTCTTTCTACCCCAACACTTTATCACTTTTTTCTTAAATTCCGAGTACATAGTGTAAAATGTAAATAAGATCGGGACAGATGGAGTATTTAGTTCTATCTTATTATTATTTTGTTATGTTTTTTAAAAAATTGAATCATCGAACAAAGGTAAAGTATCTTATGAAACTTATTTTTATCAAATTGTATAATTGTACTATTGGGCCCTCAATTGAACTGTATCACCGTATTGTTGGACCCTTAATCAGATGAATTTGACGGATACATTTAAATAACAGTCACATGTGGGCCTGTATTGTCGGAGAATTTCTCCCCAAATAACTACATGGGACATGTAATTTTTATTGTGAATTTACTCATACAATTAAGAAAACGGTTCATTAAAACTATTTTTGTTTTCCTTTATTTTATTTTTTTGGAAGATTTACATTAAATAATTAATTAAAAGAGAACTCATACCAATTAAGTTGGATGGAAAAATGGATCTCTAATATGAAATCAAGTGGTACGTGTTCGTGAAAATGGATGAAAGTACACTACCCTTTTTCGTTCTATTGTTCTTTTTACGGTTGGTCTTTGATCAGCTGGATTGTATTCCTAATAAACTATAGCCTAGATTACTCGACTCTGTGTGTCTTTTTTTTTTTCTATGTTTGTGTAATACTTAAATGATGGACATCGTCTTGCCTTTTTTTAAAAATCTCTATTTTACATTAAATAATTAACTAAAAGAGAAGGTTGTGCAACATGTGCGTGCTCACAAGTATACACTTAAATATAAGTTTACGTGAACTGTTTTTTCAATGTCATTATTAATTATACGAAGTGCCACTATTTAGTACTTTCTCTATTCAATAATAACTTGCACGCTTTTTCTAATGCTCCAAAATAACTTGCACACCCTAAAAATAAAATAATCCTCTATAAATTTCACCCTCGTAATATTCATAATTTTACGAAAAATGTCATTACTTTGGGCCAACTCATACACACAATTCAACTCTTTTTTTTTTATACATAAAAGTTTACAAAAGTACCCCTCAAAATCATAGTTATTATTCCATTTTTTTATTTTGTGTGGCCAAACCAAGTTAACATGAGACGGAGGAGTATATAAGTGTATCATTTATTTAAAATAATATTTTGTTCTTCTAAAAATTACTATTAAATAAATAGTTACAATTTATATGCTAAATAGTATAACATTTGTACGCTAAAAAGTGACATTGTGAAGAAAGAGTTCACAGTTAATGATTTTTTTTAATTTTTTTTTGTGTGTGTAGTATATGCTCGGGGCATATTCAGTTGCACTGAAAATCTTCCTTAAATAAATTCTAGATAGGATTTTGCCTTCTAAGTGTTGTTATTTTAAAGATCATTATTAAGCTCGAATATATTCTCTAATCATATTGATCAATTGATACTCGAATTTTAGAGCTAGTGCTTGAAAAATGGAAAAAGTTAGTGTTGGGAGATGAATTTAATAAAGATATATGATTTTGATTAAGATTTCAAAACCCCTAAGTATGACATGTTCAGAATGATCTTGATAGTTGAGTCAGGATTCAGTTTTAGAGTATTCAGGATGTTATCTGCGAAATGTATAGTCAGCAGATATAGTTTTGGATAGGTTCTGAAAACTCTGAAGAACTCAGTATGTTTCTGAAGTATCCGAAGTTTCAGGATGAAACTGAGATACTGAAGACTCAGTATGATACTGAGTAACTGAAGACTCAGCACGAAGACTCAGTACATCAGTCAGTATAAACTACAAAGATTCAGAAGACCCTGAAGACTCAGAAGACTCTGAAGACACAGAAGACAGAAGACTGAAGAACTGAAGATCAAGAATACTGAAGGCACAGTAATTACTGAAGACTCAGTAATGTACTGAATGCTCAGTATGAACCTAAGTGTTCCGAGGCACTGATAATATCTATCTGAAGGATGCAATACTGAGAAGATCGCGATTCCTTAAGAAGTTAGATATTGCCAAGACATTCAAATGCAGACAAAAGGAACTAAGTCAGAAGTGTTGTTAAGGTTATATCAAACTCAGAGTTTGTAACCAAAAGAGCCGTTGAAGGTGTCTACCTTTAACTGGAGACAAAAGTCAAAAAGAGGAAGACGACACTGTACCATACTGACACTGACAGTGACAGGTCGCTGAAAAAGATGTCAGATGTACAAAAGTTCCAGACTGCAAAAAGTGAAGACCGGCTACATGAAAGGCTATTGCCTAAAACGTGTTAGGGAGTTTCAAACCCTAAATATAGCCGTTTCACACACCACAAGAGGGAACTCACGAAGCTATCTCTCCAACAGATAGTTTTTAAGAATGACCTTGGTGTATGCCTATAAATACTGGTGACCCTCTACATTGTAAGGTTACGGGAAATTTATACGCAACTCAAAGAGCTCAAACTTATTCTTGCAAAAGTGAAAGCACTCGAAAAACTTAGAATTTCCCAAGTGCTTCGATATTGAAGAGAGCTCACTATACTAAGCCTAGCTTGATAAGATTTATCCAAAGCTTAGTCGAGATATCCTAACTCTTTGCATTGTGCTTCATTGTAAAGGATATCTCATCATAGTTGGAAACCAACCGAGAAACCCCAAAACCCTTGAGAAGGTAGTTGGAGTGTGTTTGTTGGTGAGAAAGAGTTGTAAAGAGTTAGTAAACTACGCGGAGTAGTCAGAAAACTCTAGAGGAGAAGTTAGTAAGCTACAGGGGTAGTCTGAAAGCTTGTGTGTGATTGAGTAAGTAAACCACGGAGGTAGTCAGAAAACTCAAGGTCGGGTTGAGTAAGTAAACTACGTGGAGTAGTCAGAAAACTCATGGCCGAGTTGAGTAAGTAAACTACGAGGTAGTCAGAAAGCTCAGAAGTTGATAGTGAATTTCTCTGAAGAGTCAGGGAGAGTGGACGTAGGAGCTTGAGTCTCTGAACCACTATAATTTTTGTGTTCTTTATTGCTTTCCTTATCTGTACTTAACTGTTGCATTGACTTATTTTGAAAGCATACTTTTTCAATCGATATTGGTTGGAATCAATCCTTTGAAGTTGCGCATAAGTGAATCACCGGCCTAATCATTATTTCATAAAGGGAAGGTTTTTAGCAAAGCTTAAAACGAAAGTATAATCTAAAGGGTCAACCATTCAAGACGGTGAGTAGCTAGAAACAGAGATAGTTATCAAAATGAACTCTCTTCTCGAGGATTGATAAGTTAGTTATCTGATCCAAGCAACTTCGGGATCTCTGACACTCGGGACTCGGGTTGGGATTATCTCGAGGTATCTCGGCGCACTCGGGATCACAGTCTCGATAGACTTTGACTCAGAAGCGTCTGTCTTCTCGAACCTAATCTTCGAGGATTATCGACCTAAAAGTGACCTCAAGAAGAAAAAGTTTTAAAAACCTTGAACACGTGTATTCCCCCATACACGTGTAAGACTCGTTTGCACCGGGACCAACAAGTGGTATCAGAGCAGTGGTTTAACTTGACCACCTGCTGTGTTGACCAAAGTTTTATTTTCAAAAATACTTGTGGTCTATCTAAACTGATCTTATTTGCTGAAATTTTTTTACTTTTCAAAAGATCAGAAAAATGTCTTCTAAAAAACTTCCCATGTTCTCAGTGGAGAACTATGATCTATGGAGACTGAGAATGCAGGCTCATATGTATTCCAAACATGAGCGTATGTGGAGAGTGGCTCTCAAGGACCATTCCGTTTTCATTGTGGTGAATCAGAGAATGAGAAGATGAGAGAATTGATCTTAGAGCAGAATTTCCTAAGTCTGATGACCAACTGACTCCTGAGGAGAGAAAGTTAGTCAATCTAGACTACATTGCTAAAGACACACTATACAGTACAATTGATGATGGTGTGATGGGAATGATCTCTCACTGTAATACTGCTAAAGAGATTTGGGATACACTAGCTGTTATGTGCCAAGGCACAGATCATATAAAAGAAAACAAACTTTCAGTGGCAATTGGAAAGTTTGATAGTTTTGAAATGGATGGTGGTGAATCAATAGACAAATTGGAAGTCAGATTCACTAGCATCATGAATGATCTAAATGCACTTGGAAAGAAATACCCACAGAGAGAAGTTGCATTGAAAATTCTTAGAGGTCTTTCTAAGAAATGGGATATTCATGCAGTGGTGATTGAAAACACCAAGAACATTAGTTCAATGCCTTACCAACAAGTCTTCTCTGAGCTAAAAGCCTATGAATTTGTAATTGATAAGAAATCCAAAAAGGCTGGACAGAAAGATGATTCTTCATCGAGTAAGAATGTGGCTTTAAAAGCCAAAGATAAAACCTGTAAAACTAGAGAGTCTGAGAACCCCCATGCCAAAAATCAGGATGAGCTTGAGGAAAAGCTAGCACTGATGGCAAGAAGGTTTGATAGACTCAATAGTAGATTTGGAAAATACAAAAACTATTACAGGAACCACAAGTACCAGAAGAAACCTGAGGATAGATCAACTGAGAAGAAGAAAGACACGAAAATTTGAAGGATCTTCATCCAAGAGAAAGGACTCCAAGTCCAAAGAAGAAAATGATCAGGATGATGATGCCAACATATGCTATAATTGCCAGAAGAAAGGTCACTTCCAGTATGATTGTCCAGATTTGAGTGCTAAGGAGAGAAGAGAAAGGCAAGCTAAAAGAGACCAGAAGTTCTCAAGCAAAAAGGCCATGGTAGCGAAGAAAGAAAAACTCGAGGAGGGGATCTAGCTCTTGGATGAGATATTCTCGCACAACGAAAGTGATGACATATGTCGATGGCCATTGAGGAGGTAAACTCTTCTTTCTCTGTTGTTGCTCCTACACTAGCACAAGAGTTTTCAAGTTCCACCGAAAAAATCATTTTTGACTGATGGATTCTTTTGAGAATCGATGAAGGACTATCTTTGTTTTGCAAGGATCGCTAAATCGAACTCAAGAAGAGAATAAATCGAAAAAGTCAAAAATCTAAAATGGAAAGACTCTAGCAATATTGAAATCACTTCTCAATTAATGGGAGCTCTTGATGAACTGGATGTTCTCAAAGTACAACTCTCAGAGAAAAGAGAAGATGATAATGTCCCTAAGCGAAAAAGCTAGAGAAATCCTTTGAAGAAATTCAACTAATCGTAATCGAAGTTCAATGACCTCTCCGAGAAGCATAAAACTCTCTGAATCTGTGAGGGTAGTGCATGAAGAAGTTAACTCTATTGAATAATGCATCTAATGTGATAGATGAAATTGAGTTAGAGATCCGCCACTATAAAAATTGGATTAGGATTTATTCGGTAAAACCTCACAAGGTCATCGAATCTTTGCATCAAGTAGCAAGAAGACTATCTTTGTAAAACCAGTGGCACCTACACTTCAAGTTGGAGTAATGCCCAAGGTTGTAGACAAGGGAAAAGGACATATGGTCTCAGTAAAACTGAATGATCAGGCTAGAAAGTCCAAACCTCAGGTGAAGGCTAGAAAACCGAAAGTCGATTTGGAAAGTTTCGAGCAAAGTACTTCAAAGCCTCAGCTAAGAATGCAAACTGAAAGGCTCCACACTTAACCATCGAGAGGAATCCTCGGATGAGAAACACTCGCGAGAGACATTCTCAATCGAAGAGACCAAGTCCTCATTCTGTTTGAAAGACCCAGTTCAATCTGAACAACTGAACCTCACTTGCCTAAGGGTAAAGGTTATCTGAACCCAAGTCAATAAAGATTTAGACCAGCTGCACAAAAGCCTAAGCATCTGAACAGAAGGCCTGAACCAAAGAAGAATTCAAAAGCCCATGTTCATTCTAAAGCTAGCACACATATCTAAAACCGCTAAGGCGCCCCGAGTAGTGGATGTATATATTGATGTTTATGGAAGACAAATTAGCCACTCTAAAGTGATTAGAGTTGTCGTGATTTGGATTCGAAGGTACAATTTAACCTCGTGGGACCCTACACAAATTGGGTACCTAAGAATTGATCTGTTTTTCGGAAGGAAAACAAGGGCACTAAGGCGATGAAAGATCACATGGCAGCGATGAAAGAGAGCGAAAAAAAGCTCTCGATGTATGGTATCTTGACAGTGGATGCTCAAGACATATGACAGGATTCAAGAAGATGCTCAGTGACTATGTTGAACAAAGAGGCCCGCAGATCACTTTTGGAGATAACTCCAAGGGACAGACTGAAGGATATGGAACTTTGGAAATCGACTCAGTTCATATCCATGGTGTTTCATATGTATCTGGATTGAAGCATAACTTGTTGTCAATTAGCCAATTCTGTGATAAGGGTTTCAATGTTGAGTTCTCCAAGAACTTATGTTTTGTGAAAGATGATACATCACAGAAAGTATTCTTATTTGGTACAAGAAAAGGGAATGTGTATCTTGTCGATTGGAGTTCAACTCCTAAAGATACATGTTTAGTTCTAAAAGTTCCACGAGATACCAGTTGGTTATGGCATAAAAGAATGAATCACCTAAACTTCAAAACCCCTGAACAAGCTTGCAAGATTAGCTCTTGTGAGAGGTTTCCTAATGAAGTGTTCAATAAGGAACACATTTGTGATGCGTGCCAGAAAGGAAAACAAGTTAAAGCATCATTTAAAAGCAAAGTTGAAGTTTCTACTGAAAGAATACTTCAGTTATTGCATATGGATCTCTTTGGTCCTATAACACTTGTGAGCACGAATGGCAGGAAATACTCATTGGTAGTAGTTGATGAGTGTTCAAGATATACTTGGGTCATATTCTTACTTAGTAAGAAAGAGACTCAGATAAAGTTTGCGCGAAATTCTTGAAAAGGCTCGATAATGAGAAAAAATCGAGTGTGGTCAAAATCGGATCGACAAAGGAACCGAGTTTATAAATCATATCATATCGATTATTGTGCGAGAGAATGGAATTTTACATGAAACATCACCAAGGACCCTCAACAAAATGGTGTTCTTTGAAAGAAGGAACATAACTCGAAAAGAAGTTCGCAAGGACAATGATATTTGAAGGTCGATATTCCTAAAAGATTTTGAAATTTGAAAATTTGTCAACCTTTGCATGCTACTCTCAGAATAGATCCATGCTGACCAAGAGTCAAGGCAAAACACCATATGAGCTTTGGAATAAAAGGAAGCCTCTTGTTTCTTTCTTTCGTGTGTTTGGTTGCAAGTGTTTCATACACAATAATGGTAAAGATCGATTGAAAACATTTGATAGTAAAGGCGATGAAGGAATATTCTTAGGATATTCGAAAGTCAAAAAGCTTTCGAGTTTACAAGCTGTAGGACTCTTATTGTGGAGGAAACACCTCATGTTGTTTTTGATGAATCTACTTGTGTTCGGAAGAAACAAGAACATGATCTTGAGATGAGTCGACCAAGAGGATCACCCAGATTAAGCCCAAACAGAAAAGATAAATCATCCATTGAACACGAAAAGAAGAAGTCATCACTATCTATGATTGGGTGACTCGAGACTCAGATAAAGAAGTTCGGGATGGAAATCGAGGATGGTGAGACTCGGGAAAACCAACACTCCAAAGGTGACCAATCTGAGCAGACACGATTCGGGACTCGGGTATGTGATGCCAATGAAGATGTGGTCACGGTGAGGCAAATTCTGAATCTATCAACCAAAGGGGAACAAATGTCTCGACAATGTTCTCGAATAGAATTTTTCCCTAAGGAAGATGATTCCTTTCTCTCGTTTTTGTTGTTCCTCGAAGTTTCTTGATTTAATCGAACCTAACATTTCAAATGTTGAGGATACTATTGAAACAGGGGAACATCAAGAAGGAAATGGTTAGATAGTCATCCTACAAGTCATATTGTGGGTGATCTAACTGAAGGTGTTAAAATAAGAAGGTTCCATGGTGAGAGTGCACTATTCTGCTGCTTCCTATCGGAGAAAGAACCTCTTGAGATTGGTGAAGCTCTACAAGATTCTCATTGGATTCTTGCTATGCAAGATGAAATTTGAATCAATTCTCAAGAAATGAAGTATGGGGAATTTGGTAGATAGACGGAAAAGGCACAATGTCATTGGAACCAAGTGGGTTTTCAAGAATAAAAGAGATGAAAACAACAACATTGTAAGAAACAAGGCAAGGTTAGTTGCACAAGGTTATTCCCAAGAAGAAGGCTTGGATTATGATGAAACCTTTGCACCTATTGCAAGACTAGAAGCCATCAGATTGTTTCTTGCATATGCTGCCCACATGAAGTTCACGATCTATCAAATGGATGTGAAAAGTGCATTTCGAAGCGGTGTGCTTAAAGAAGAGGTTTATGTGGAACAACCTTCCGGTTTCAAACAGAATGACCAAGTTTCTGTGCTCGAAAAAAGATTTGTATGGTCTTAAGCAAGCACCCGAGCATGGTATGATACTCTTTCTCGGTTTTCATTGACCATGGTTTTGTCAAAGGGATGTTGATAGAACTCGTTCGGGGATAGAGGATGGGGAGATATCTTACTAGTTCGGATATATGTTGATGACATCATTTTTGGATCTCAAACCATCGGTTTGTGTGAAAAGTTTTCAACACCGATGAAAGGCAAATTTGAGATGTCAATGATGGGAGAGATGAATTTCTTTCTAGGTCTTCAAGTGAAACAATCAAAGGAAGGAATATTCATCAACCATGCAAAGTACACACCGTAGAGAGATCGATTGCTAAATATGGTGTACATAATTGCAAACACGTTAGGATTCCCATGAATACTAACTACAAGATGGATCCGATTCGAAGGCAAATCGGTGAGCCATATTGATTATAGAGGAATCATTGGACCATTGCTCTATCTCACGTTAAAGTAGGTCGGATATAACATTTCTTTGTTGGGATATGTGCAAGATACCAAGCTAATCCAAAAGGCTAGTCACATGGAAGTCGCCAAAAAAGATCTTGAAGTATCTTAAAGGCACGATGAATAGAGGATTGTGGTATCCGGTGATGATAACCTTGAGTTAAGTGGTTACTCGAGACATCGATTATGGAGGTTGCGAATGTGTGATGTAAAGTCCACCTCGGGAACTTGTCAATTTCTAGGAAGTAAGTTCGATATCTTGGTTTTCGAAGAAAGCAGGACCTCGATAGCAACAAGTACTCTTGAAGTTTGAATATATGGTGCGGGGGAAGTTTGTTGTGGTTTTCGATTCTTTCGCTCGGACAACAATTAAGGGATTATAAAGTTGTAGCAATGAAGTACCAATATTTTGTGACAATAATAGTGCCATTGCTATTTCACAAAATCCGTTATTACACACCGGATGCAAGCATGTGGATATCGGACATCACTTCATCGAGATCATGTCGAGAAAGAAGGACATAAGGATGGAGAAAATTCATCTCGATAAGAGAGCGATATCTTGACTAAACCTTTGGCGGAATCAAGATTTCGTGAACTTTCGATTGAATTAGGGATGTTAGAACGGTGTATAGAGTAAAAATCTGAAAAATTGAAGGTTTTCGAAGCATGAAGTTTTCTCGGACTCTCACCGAGAAGCTTAGGATAAAATGGAAATCTTGAATCGAGTCTCGGGAAACTCAAATTTCTTCAAGGTCAAGATTACTTTCAAGAGCAAACCGAACCATTTCAAGATTTCAATATTATCTTGACATTTTATCAAGGTCGAAGATTTCAAGAAGACCGATAGAAAAAATTAGTCTGAAGAAGTAATGACTCATGCAACTCATTTATTGCTTAAGTGAAGCTCAGAAATCATTCGCAATAAATACAAAACACCTGAGGAATGTTTTTTGGGCGGGATCGTTTTAAATTCCGAAGAAGGTCAACAGTCATTTAATGCTCGCTACATTAATGACCAATGAGGATGTTTTTGGCGGCTTACTTTTGGAGGAGATCGCTTGTTCAGATACCCGATTAATCGAAGATTAATCTCAACCGTTGTTTTTCACCTAACCAACACGATTCCCCACGATCTCGAAGCTATATATACCCTAAGAAGCCTTTCAAGCCAAAATTTTATTAAACCCTTCATTCCAAATCCTCTGCAAATAAAAATCCCCTTGCCCAGAAATTCCTAAACCCTAAAGCTTCACTTCTAAAATCAATCTCTAAAATGGCTCCAACCTTGTTCGAGAGATTAGCCGAAACCAACAAGCCGTGGTACGAGTTCGTTATTTCACTCGAAAGCAAAACCAACTCAAAGCCGGAAGAGGAGGCTCTGCATATGATTCGACTGGCTAAACTCACCCAACTAGTCATAAACCGACTGCACCTGGGAGTTTGCGAAAAGAGGTAATCGAATTCATCTATAACTTGAAGGTAGATGAAGAGGATCATATGTATTCTTCGACATTGTATCACACTTAGAGCATTCGTCCAAAATACGTCGATTTTGAAAGGGATTTGTACATAACCCCAAAAAATCGAATGATGTTTTTGAGCTCTGTGATAGAGGAGAGGATCCTACGATGTATATGTCGGGTAGAGAGCAGGAATACTTAGATAGGATTGCTGAGAATCCTGTTAAGTTTGAGGCGACATTGCATAAGAGGCACTTAAAGCCACAATATCGTGTATTGATGGATATTGTGAGTAAATGCATCATGAGTCTTGCGGGGAGTTTTGAGCAGATCAGTACCCCGAAGCTCAAACTGATGGCGGCGATAGAGGCCTCACCCACCACCGACTTCAACCGGGGGAAATTTCGATCTGCAAGACGGTGAGTGAAAGCGAACCAAAGTTTTGAAGAAGGTTGACGGGGCGATCTCAATAAAAGGCAAGATCCACCATGCCACCAAAATTGCCTACATTTTGGAGATGTGCAGAGAGGAGGATGATATATTCTCCAATTCGACCCCATTCCCTAAGTCCAAAATTCTCTTTAAACCCATTCTTTGCAAAAGCGGTCATCCATCGGGAAGAGAGAAAAGAAGGTTGAATCACCGATTATAATTTGAAAAAAGACTCAACAAACCAGGGAGAAGGTTTTGTTGGAGGCAAAGATGGAGCAGGGAGCAAAAATGTTGAAACTAAAGGATCTTGCTCCAAAACGCAGAAGATTGGTGGTTCTCACCGATGAAGATGAAAGTGATTCTGACGAGATTCAACCGGAGCACCAAACACTTTCGAGTTCACCATTACGAAAGTGTTGGCTCAGTTATCTCGAGGACACAGGATCGACCGGAGGAGCAGGTCTTCTCGAGGTGCTCGAGACATCGCTGGGATTCGGATAAAATTTCTCAGAAATTTTTAAAGGAGCTCAGAGCTCGGAGATGCCTACCTCAGATATGCGAGGCTCAGACACCAGGAGCCGGCTCGAGTCGATCCCAAGATGTGCAGCTCGACAACAGACGAGCCAACTCAGATTCAAACCGAGGATATGCAGCACCAGCCTCAGAACCCACTCAGATGCAAACCGAGGACTGCCGCACAAACCGAGATGTTCTTTGAGGGCGGGAGCGAGAATATTCTTAATGAGCTCTGAGTGATCTACTTCTTGATCCCTTAGCAGATGTTTCAACCGAACCGAGAGAGCCCAAGATGGAAGAAGAGCTTAAATTTGAAGAAGGCGAGTGGATGAAAGCAAGGAACGGTTCATTCTTGACGCTACCCCGAGCTCGGCTCATACCTCGATCTGCAAGATGTTTTCTTGATTATGACGATCAGATTCATCCTCAATGAGACTCTTCCCGAGATGCTTGATATTATTTGCATTGAAGCGGAAGATTGGTGGAATGAGGAGACGACCTTCCTGACCGACTTCTCAGATTCGTGAGGACAAAGCTCGGGATGAAAAACTCCAATTTTGATGAGCCGGTTCGAGAAAGAAGTTGGTGAAAAGGAGAGCAACTGAAGTTGAGTGCCCCGGAAGCGGGAGACAAATCTAAAGATGGAGATGGAGACCAACATAGAGATGTTGAGAAGTTAGTCTCGAGATGGAAAAGGAGACTTCATTGTTGATCAACTCCGAAATTGGTCAACCTCGATTTGAAGTTAGAACTCTTGGTACCTTTTGGCACTATTAACAATTATGCCAAAGTTCTTGAAAAGTCCTATCTTTAACTCAATTGTTCGATAAATGTGATCGAGGCTCGGTTGGAGATCGGAGCTCGGGGGGCCGAGGCACGGGATGATCGACAAAGACAGAGGTGCAGAAGATTCCCGAGATTGATCTCACTCCTTAATGGAGAAACTTGAGAAGGTTGAGCCAATGATGATCAAAATTGCTCGAGATGGAAGAGACGTTGGTCAATCAAGCTCAAAAGATGGAAAGTCTTAGTCACTCTTGAGCTGGTGCAAATTCAAAACACTCGACCACCCGGATGACCTCCATGGAAGAAAAATTTGAATGAGAAGTTTGGAGGGAGTTAAGGCCGAGTTAAGTGATGAATCAAGGTAAACGCTTGGGGAGAGTTCTCGATTTCTAGAGGAGAAACCGCGTAAAAAGAATGAGGTCTTTGATAAAGTCTGTTGTTGAGGAAATGAGCTCAATGCTCATGACCAAGATGACAGAGATGTTCAAGGAAGCACTCTTCGACGCTTTGCCCACTTATCGAAGAATTTTCGTGGCCAAGAACCATCTAAGCGAATTTGGAAGATTTAACAAGATCGATAAAGAGAGAGATTTGTGTGAGCAAAGAGCAATATCACATGGACACAACACTCTCCGGACTTCTTCCAAATTACAGTGCAAGAAGAAGGGAAAAGGAAGGTGAAGACCTCGTAAAGTTCATGACACGCACTTTGGAGAAGAAGGCTCAAAAAGATTTGAAATGTATAATTTAGCCAAAGCCTTAAAAAGAAGTCCGAAGCTTCCGAGAAGTTAAAGTTTGCTCGGTGGAGAAGCACATCTACACGAAGTTTCTAAGCAAACCATGCTTGATGTGTCAAAAGAAAAACTGAGTGCTAAAGCAAAGGTTGGAACAAGCCAGGCTGCTGCTGAAATGCCTATGAAGAGGAAAGCCTCGGGTGTTGTTCAACCTGAAAGCAAGCGTGCAAAGGCTTCTAAGCCAATCCAGAGAAAGCTGATTCTGGATGATGAAGAGAAAGAAGAATCTGAGTCTCAACCTCAGATGAAAGTCTTAAATACTAGAAATGCTCTGAAGACACTCCAAATGGAACAAGCTAAGGAAGCTGCTGCTTCGGTCTCAGGAGCATCTGTGATCAGAAAGAAGATAGACGAAGAGCAGAAGCGAATGAGTGAATTCAGGAAGTTTTCGAGCAAGAGGAAAGGAACATCAAAATCGCTAAAGTGGCCCCACGTTGATAAATGGATGCCCATTAAACTCAACGATATGTGGGAAGAAGTCAAGAGAACCTTCTGGTTCAATTATGATGTTCTCAGGGAATGGAGAGGGGAAGGCTCAGATCAGAATGAAGCATTCATTGAGTATCTCCTTACCTTCTATCCAAAGTATCTACAGAGCTGGATTAACCTTGCGGATGAAGGAGAGGTACAGATAGTAGCCCCTGGTCCATATTCCTATTCTCCTCCAAGACTTGATAATGGCTTGGTGAATGAAAAGGCCATTACTCAAGAGATTGCTCAGTATGCTGGTCAGTTGGGTCTAACAGGAAATAGTCCAGACATCATCAAGGAAAGAAATGAGCTGAAGAAGAGATTCTTCGGAATGTTCGATCTGGAGGTGCCCACTGATGAAGTTGAGAATGAAGCAAACTGAAGAGCAGAAGACTGAAGAGCCAAATCTGAAGACTGAAGACTCAGAAGATTCTGTAATCTTTAAATTTTTTGTCTTTTTGATTTTGTTGATAAACTCATTGTAATCTGTAATGGTATACTCATCATCAATGAAGATTTATCATTATGCTCAAAAGATAATATCTCATTATCTTATTTACATGTCTTTTATTTTGATATACTGAATGTATGATGATACGGGGAAATTATGCGAATTTGGGAAAGTGTTTAAGTATTTAGTAATGAACTATTTAAGAAGATTCATTACTGAAGAAATTATTAAACTGTTGAGAAACTCTGAAATTGTTGGGAGATTCTCTGATTTAAATTGTTGAGAGACAACCAATCTTGTAATAGGATAAACTGAAACCTGAGTATAGGTTATATGTTTGTAACAAGATAGGTTTTGGCATCATCAAAAAGGGGGAAATTGTTGGGAGATGAATTTAATAAAGATATATGATTTTGATTAAGATCCCAAAACCCCTAAGTATGACATGTTCATAATGATCTTGATAGTTGAGTCAGGATTCAGTTTTAGAGTATTCAGGATGTTATCTGCGAAATGTATAGTCAGCAGATATAGTTTTGGATAGGTTCTGAAGACTCTGAAGAACTCAGTATGTTTCTGAAGTATCCGAAGTTTCAAGATGAAACTGAGATACTGAAGACTTCGAGATGATCTTGATAACAAGACTCAAGACGAAGACTCAAGACATCGGTCAAGATAAACTACAAAGATTCGAAGACCCGAAGACTCGTAAGACTCACAAGACGTAACGAAGATCAAGAAATGAAGATCAAGAATATGAAGGCACATGAATCGAAGACTCAAGAATGTCTTGAATGCTCAAGATGAACCTAAGTGTTCCGGAGGCAATCGATAATATCTATCGAAGGATGCAACATCGAGAAGATCGCGATTCCTTAAGAAGTTAGATATTGTCAAGACATTCAAACGCATGAAAAAAGAACTAAGTCGAAGTTGTTGTTAAGGTTATATCAAACTCGAGTTTGTAACCAAAAGAAAAGGTTGAAGGTGTCTACCTTTGCTTCGGAGACAAAAAGTCAAAAAGAGGAAGACGACATCGCACTATACCGACGATAATCGACAAAGGATGTGTCGTCTGAAAAAGATGTCGGATGTACAAAAGTTCCAGCGCAAAAAAGTGAAGACCTGGCTACATGAAAGGTTATTGCTTAAAACGTGTTAGAGAGTTTCAAACCCTAAATATAGCCGTTTTCACACACCATAAGAGGAACTCACGGTTATCTCTCCAACGGATAGTTTTTAAGAGTGACCTTGGTGTATGCCTATAAATAATGGTGACCCTCTACATTGTAAGGTTCGGGAAATTTATACGCCTTTCAAAGAGCTCAAACTTATTCTTCAAAAAGTGAAAGCACTTTCGAAAAAACTTAGAATTTTCCAAGTGCTTCGATATTGAAAGAGCTCACTATACTAAGCCTAGCTTGATAAGATTTATCCAAAGTTTTTCAATGTCGAGATATCTAACCCTCAGATTGTGCTTCATCAGAAATGATATATCATCTAGTTGAAACCAACCAGAAACCCCCAAAACCCTTGAGAAGGTAGTTGGAGTGTGTTTGTTGGAGAAAGAGTTGTAAAGAAGTTAGTAAACTACGAAAGAGTAGTAAAAACTCTAGAGGAGAAGTTAGTAAGCTTACAGGGTAGTCCCGAAAGCTTGTGTATGATTGAGTAAGTAAACTACGAGGAGGTAGTCGTAAAATTCAAGGTCGGGTTGAGTAAGTAAAACCACGTGGGAAGTATCGAAAACTCAGTACGAGTTGAGTAAAGTAAACTACGAGGTAGTCGAAAAGCTCGAAGTTGATAGTAAATTTCTCTAAGAGTCGGAGAGAGTGGGCGTAGGAGGCGAGTCTCGAACCACTATAATTGATGTGTTCTTTATTGCCTTTATCTCGTCTTAAGCATTTGCGTTGACTTATTTTGAAAGCATACTTTTCATCGATATTGATTGGAATCAATCCCTTTGAAGTTGCATAAGTGAATCACGGCCTAATCACTATTTCATAGGAAGGTTTTTAAAGAAAGAAAAAAACGAGTATAATCTAAAGGGCCAACCATCCTTCAAGACGGTTGAGTAGCTAGAACAGAGATAGTTATCAAACCGAACTCTCTTCTCGAGGATTCAATAAGTTAGTTATCGATCCAAGCAACTCGGGATCTCTCGACACTCGAGGACTCGGTTGGGATTATCGAGATATCCGAAAGCGACTCGGGATCCGCGGTCTCGATGAGACGACTCGGAAGCGATCGCGCTTACCGAACCTAATCTTGAGGATTATCGTGGTAGCCTCGAAGAAGAAAAAAGTTTTAAAAACACCGAACACGTGTATTCCCCATCTGGCGTGTAAAGCACTCGTTTCTTGGGACCAACGGCGGTTAGTGTGAACAAATGAAAAGATTAATGACTATAGTTTGATCAACATAATCACCTTCTGTTGTAGCACAAATCAAACTGGATATGTGCCTGTATCCGACACGTCAGCAGGGCCCACTTAGGCCCGAATCAACCCGACTCGACAGAGGACCGACCCGACAGAGGACCAACCTCACCTTAACGAGCGACCTCCCTCGAGGACGACCCATAGGCGAGGTCGGAAAAAGAAGAGTAAAGACTATCTGAGGAGAGGTCGCCCCACGGGCGACCTCCCCCGAGATCGCTCCACGAGCAAAACCGACAAGCACAGCACGAGAAGATAATCCGGCGAAGTCAGGAACCGACGTCTACTTTACGAGACATGACAAGAGCATTTGATGTAAAATATATATATAATAGATAAAGTTTTACTGTTTAGATCAACGGTTGTAATAAAACCCTACGATAAAGAGTCAAGATGAATTACATAATATTTTAGCTTTTAGGGTTGGTCCTCTATAAATAGAGGACCACACCCCTCATTGTAAAGGACTGAGATCCTCTCGATCTTGCTCTCATTTTCGTCATATATACCAAAACCAAATTTAAGGGAAGAACTCAAGAGTCTTCTTGTTCGATTATTCACGATTATTTACTTGTTTGTGTTGTTAGAATCAAATAGTCACATCTACATTATTCTTAATCCGATATTTTAGTACACAATAATTATTATTTAGAAGAAAGTCTTTCTTTAAGAATCAAACTATGTTTACCGTTCGAAAGATCTCAAGAACTTCCCATTTTCATCTTCAAATCTTCAAAGAAAATCTTGATGAACACTTACTATTCATCAAGAACACCTAAAAATCTTCAAATCTTCAAATCTTCAAACTCCATCTTCAAACCTTCAAGTCTGAAACACTTGAATCTTCAAATTCCCAAACCAAGAAACCCAGAAAACATCTCGAAACTAAAATCCTTATTTCTACAACTACAACCTCAAACCCAAATCTTCATCTTTGCCATAGATCTTTCCAAAATTCGTGCAGCAACTCTTTTGCTGGTATAGAAAAACAAAATCAATTTGAGCAGCCTGCTCTCATATAGAAAACTGAAATCCCAAATCCTGTTTCTCAACGAACAAACCCAACACATATACGAATCCAAAAACCCACAAAAATCAGCTCCTACATAGCTTTCTCATTCTTTTACACATCAAACATCAATTGTTTCTTATACGCATAAAAATCTGGTGCCATCTAGTTTTTTTTTCTTTAATACAAAAATCTCTCTGTTTCATTTCCATTTATTTCCCTATATCATCACACAAATTTTAACATCACCCGCCATGAAGTTGCGATGAGAAACCATACCAATGTCTTTGAAACCCAATCCTAGGATCTGAAACTAAAAAGCAGCCTAACCCCTTACTGTTTCCCTGCAAGTTTTTGCTCATCGCACCTCCGCTTTGGTCCCAAAGAAGCCGGCACCGCCGAAAGTCTCGCCTCACCGCCGTAACCACAGACCGCTCCAGATCGGAGCACCCCTGCCTCAAACTCAACCGTTGCACCACCGCGAGCTTCGTACCCATAGGCTCCTCAGAAGGTGCCACTGCGATTCGCCGTTCACCTGGTGCACGACGCCGATTCCACATCGCAGCCTATTTGGACTGCTCTGCCCAGAGTCCATCAACCCCATCGCCTACAAAGGCGCTCACGCTCACCACCGAAAAGAATCGCACCGCACCGCTGCTGTGTTATCCTGGCCGCGCCACAGTTCTTTGAAAATCGGCGAATCCACAAGCCACCGACGCTGTCGTCTGAAATCGACACCCCAAAAATCAGCCAACGGCACACACAGCCAGCGCCGCTGCCACTCTCATCGCCGTCCATCTCCGTTCACAACCATCACCCTAGCTCCACCGCCGACCCGCACAGAAACCAAAGTTTGCGGCGCCCGTACAGTAAGATTTTCTACCGCGGGAAATGAGAAGGGTACATGTTCTTCGGGGCCTGACCTAATTTTTATTGGTTGGGCCCAGATAATAAATTATTGGGCCTTTTATAAAAGAAAACTGCAGGTTTTTAAAAAAGTGTTGGGCCAATTCCTTTTTGCTGGAATTAATTTTTGGGCCCGAATTCTTTGTTCGAATAAAATAAGAAAGAGCAGCAGCTCGGTAAAGTCCATTACACGAAAGATTTCCGAGTCTCGAGAAATGAAAAAAGTTAATCTACGAAGCAAATTCTTTCGCTTTCACTTCATCGTGAGTTTATTCTATTATCTCCCTTTAATATATCATATTTCGCGTATATTTTCATTATACATTAAAAGGCTAAAAGATAATTGGTGAATTGTGAATTCCCTTACATCATTAATTTGATAATTTAAATTCATACATGAATATTCATTTCTCGAATTAGTGTATAATGTCGCATATACCATTTCTTTGGATTAAACGCTTAAAAGAATCATGCTGACTTCATTTCTCTACGAGAAATTGCTCAATAAATTAGAGCACTATAAATTGAACATGTTGTACTTGATAATTACCATTCACTAAAATGCATGTTTTTTGTTGTCGAGGAATTGATTTTGGGTAGCAAATGTAAAGTGTTGGCCAAATTGTGTAGCATAGATCATATTTGTCAAACCATTACGATGTTTAGTTTTCTCTGTCGGAAACATGAACATAACTTGGAATTGCTCCCAACTCCTGCATTGGAAAAACCTCCAAGTTAGGAAATGCGAATGGAGTACACTCAAATCGAGAATCACCTTACATGATTGACGTTATGAAACGACACAATGATTATCATGGAAACATAGCCCATGGTTGAAATAAAAGAAAATTATCATGGGAGCTCAAGGCAACATACCGCAATCATTTGCCCATTCATGTCAAATACAAAGCTCTCTCTCAAAAGCCTCAAGACCCGCTTTCATCCCGAGTAGATCCCATTCGGCTCTTCCAACGAAGGCAACTCGCCATTCCGAAAGCAAAGAATCTTCACGAAGCCGCCTTTAAAGAATCATTCCCATGCCTTCTCCAACGAGCCAATTCAAGACGCCATTCCGAGAAGTATTCACCGAGCCTCTCTCTCACGAAGCTCCTTGAAGATCCTTCCCATCCCGAGAAGATCCCATAGCTTTTTCCAACGAGCCATCTTCAAGCCCTATCATTTCGAAAGTAAAGATTCTACCGAGCTCTCTTCATGAGCCTTTGAAGACCGCTTCATCCCGAGCAGATCTCTCCAACGACATCTTCAATTCATTTCGAAAGTAAGATTTCTCTCTCACGATTGAAGACCGCTTCAAACAGATCCAAGTTCGGCCTTCCAACGAGCCATATTCAAGACTTGCTCATTCCGAATAAAGATTCTACCGAGATCTCTCATCCCTTGAAGAGCCGCCAACGATCCCATCCGCTTTCATCTTCAAGACCGCCATTCCGAAAGAAAGATTCTACCGAGCTCCTCATGAGCTCCTCAACACTGGCCAAAGCAGATCCCATCCCGGGCCTTCCAACGAGCCATCTTCAAGACTCATTTCGAAAGTAAAGATTCTACCGAAGCCTTCTCTCATGAGCTTTGAAGACCCCTTCATCCCGGAAGATCCAGATTCATCCAACGAGCCATCTTCAAGATCCGCTTAAAAGACTATTCTTTAGCTCTCTCACGAAGCCCTTGAAGACCGCGGGCTTTCATCCCGAAAGGCAGATCCCATCCGACTCTCTCCAACGAGCCATCTTCAAGATCCGCTTCATTCCGGAAAGCAAGATTCTACCGAGCCTCTCTCACGAAGCTCCTTGAAGACACTGGGCCATCCCGGAAATCAGATCCCATTCTCTCCAACGAGCCATCTTCAAGACCCGCTTTCATTTCGAAAAGATTCTACCGAGCTCTCTCTCATGAGCCTTTGAAGACCAAGCCATCCCGAGCAGATCCACCCGGCTCTTCCAATGAGCCATCTTCAAGACCGCTTTCATTCCGGAAAGCAAGATTCTACCGAGCTCTCTCACGAGCTCCCTTGAAGACTTTTCATCCCGAAAGTGATCCCATCCGACTCTCTCCAACGAGCCATCTCAAGAACGCTTCATTCCGACAAGATTCTACCGAAGCTTCTCATGAAGCTCCTGGAAGACCGCTTTCATCCCGAGCAGATCCCATTCTGCTCTTCCAACGAGCCATCTCTCAAGACCCGCTTCATTTCAAGCAAAAGATTCTACCAAGCTCTCTCATGAGCTCCCCCTGAAGACGCTGCTCATCCCGGCAGATCCCCCGGCTCTCCCAACTATCCATCTCTAAAGACCGCTTATTTTGAGCAAAGATTCTACCGAAGCTCTCTCTCACGAAGCTCCTCAAGACCTCGCTTCATCCCGAGCAGATCCCATTCGGGCCTTTCCAACGAGCCATCTCAAGACCGCTCATTTCGAAAGCAAAGATTCTATCGAAGCTCTTCTCATGAGCTCCTTCAAGACTCCGCTTTCATCCCGGAAGTGATCCCATTCTTGCCTCTCCAACGAGCCATCTTCAAGACCGCGCCATTTCGAGTAGTATTCTAACGAAGCCTCTCTCATGAGCTCCTGAAGACCCCGCTTTCATCCAGAGCAGATCCTCAAATACCTCTCCAACGAGCCATCTCTAAAGACCTCTTTCATTCCGAAAGCAAGATTCTATCGAAGCTCTCTCTCACGAAGCTCCCTTAAGATCCGCTTTCATCCCGAAAGCAGATCCGGTCGCTCTTCCAACAAGCCATCTCGAAGGTCTCGTTCATTTGAGTAGTATTCTCCCACTCTCTCATGAGCTCCTCAAGACTCCGCTCATCCCGAAAGCAAGATCCCATTCGGCCTCTCCAACAAGCCATCTTCGAAGACCACGCTTTCATTTCCGAAAAAGATTCTACCGAAAGCACTCCTCTCATGAGCTCCTCAAGAAGCTCATCCCAAGATCCCATTCGCTTCTCTCCCAAATAGCCATCTTCAAGACTTTCATTTCCAAGATTCCGAGCTCTCTCTCATCCTTGAAGACTGCTCAAGCCGGTTGTCTTCAACGAGCCATCTCTAAAGACATGCTCATTCCGAAAGCAATATTCTCTGAGCTCTCTCACGAAGCTCCCTTGAAGACCGCCATGAGCAGATCCCATCCATCCAACGAGCCATCTCTCGATGATTTGCTCATCCCGAGCAAAGATAGTTCTGGAGCTCTCTCTCACGAGCTCCCTCAAGACCCATCATCATCTCGCAGATCCCATTCAGCTCCTCCAACGAGCCATCTCTAAAGACATGCTCATCCGAGAAGTATTCTACCGAGCTCTCTCTCACGAAGCTCCTTGAAGACCGCTTTCATCCCGAAAGCAGATCCCATTCGCCTTCCAACGAGCCATCTCTCAAGATTTGTTCATCCCGACAAGATTTTTACCGAAGCCCTCTCACGACGAGCTCCCTGAAGACCTACTCATCCCGAAAGCAGATCCCATTTGGCCTTCCAATGAGCCATCTTCAAGACCGCTTCATCCCGAAAGCAAAAGATCTCACCGAGCTCTCTCACGAAGCCCCTTGAAGACATACTCATCCCAAGCATGACCGATGAACTACTCATCCCCAATGAAAGCGTAACCAAAAGAGTTTCCACACGAGCTCGCCACTTGCATCAAAGATCTTACGAGCAATTTTACCCACTGTGACGTATATTCCGTAACTGAAATATATCAAAGCCAAAACACAAAACAAGATGTCATGCTTCAAAATCCAAAATTATTGTCGACACCCCAAAAATCTCAAGTCAAGTGTAATCTTATTAAAAACATCCACAAGAGATCCTTCTGCGGCGCTTTGTCGCGGATTTGCTCCGGGCTTTGATTTGCCGACTCCGCCTTTGCCGTCTTTGGTTTTCCGTTTCTTATACCGTGATTTGTCCTTTTCATCGGCGTCGACATACATGCGCTTACCGGCGTTGGCTTTCCGCTTCGGCGTGATTTGTCCGCATTCATCGTACGGCGTGGGCTTTTCCGCTCGGGCGTGATTTGTCGCCTTTATCGCGTCGACACTCGCCCGCCCTCTCGGCGTTGCTTTTCCGCCATGCGTGATTTGTCCACCTTCATAGGCGTCGTCGACGCCGCTTCTCGGCGTTGACTTTTCGGCTTGGCGTGATTTTGTCTGCCTTCGGGCGCCGACCGCCTGGGCCGTGGCGTTGGCTTTTCGCTTTGGCGTGATTTGTCGACTTTTTATCGATCGTGTCGACTTTGCCTTCCGGCGTGGGCCTTAACCCGGCTTTTGTCCGCCCTCATCGGCGTCAATTTTTCGCTTCGACAAAATTTTTCAACTCATAATCTTTTTTGATTAAATAAAATCATATTCTTAATTTTTTATATTCAAGGACTTAGGGGGCCGGTCAATGACCTCTGAGAAGATCATCTTTTCAAAATTTAAATCCTCAAATACAAAAATCCTTATATTTTGATGTCTTATGAAGTGCAAACCTTTTTTATAACTCCTTTTTTAGTATATATTGTACCTCATAAGCTTTTTAAAAATTATTTCAAAGTCAAGAAATCAAATTTTGGATACCGAAATTATGTCTATATTACATCGGTCCTTAAAGAACTTCGAGTATAGTTTTAAAACAAAGTTGAGGTTGTTCACTGAATAAACAACTCATCATTTTAAACAAAAAGAAAGCCAAGTCATTTAAACATTTCCAAAGCTTGTATATCTTTTTTACATTTAAGAACTTAGGGGGCCGGTCCCCGACCTCTGTCGAGCTCGCCTTTCCAAATAGGTTCTCAAATGTAAAAATCTATAAATAGAACAACCATGTCGCATACCCGGTCTAAGTTAAATTAAGCAAGAATATGTGAAGGTTAGTATATGCATACCCAAATTTAAGTCGACCTCGGTCACATACCCCGGTCTAAAAATTCGGCTAAGCCAACAACATTTGAGCTAGTAAGTCGATACCACCCGGTCTAAGTCATTAAGCCCAACAACATTTGAGGGCTAGTATGTCGCGATACTAAAGGCCTAAGTAAATTAAAGAACATGTGAAATTTATTACGTCAAGATACCATCTATAAGACGACCTCGATCAAGATGCCATCTATAAGGCGACATCGATCGTGATGCCATATCAAAGAACGACCTCGGTCAAGATACCATCTATAAGGCGACCTGCCGATTAGATGCCATATCAAAGAGATGACCTCGGTCAGATATACCATCTATAAGACGACCTGGGTCGCATACCATCTATAAAGGCGACCTCGGTCAAGATACCATCTATAAGGCGACCTCGGCCGCATGCCATATCAAAGATGACCTCGATGTCGCATGTCATATCAAAGTCGGCGACGAAAAAAAAATTCCTAAGGCAAATAAGGTCACAAGTCAATCGAATCAATAACAAATAATTCTAAGACATTAGAAGTCAAAAAACGATAACACGACCGGTTGAAAGAAAATTAAGATGACAAATCAAAAGCAGTTGCATACCGCGTAAAGGCGATTCGAACAAAAATAATTACAACCAAATAGACTCTCGGCGAGCTCCATCTCCGATAAGTAACCAAAAAGACTTCTCGACGAGCTCCGTCTCGATGAGTAACCAAAAAAGACTCTCGACGAGGTCTCTCGACGAGCAACCAAAAAAGACTCTCGATGAGCCCCCGCCTCTCGGCGAGCAACCAAAAAAACTCTCGACGAGCCCGTCTCTCGACGAAAGCAACCAAAAATACTTCGACGAGCCCGTCTCACGACGAGCAACCAAAAAAGACTCTCGGCGAGCTCGTCTCTACCGATGAGTAACCAAAAAGACTCTCGACGAGCTCCGTCTCTCGACGAGCAACCAAAAAGACTCTCGACGAGCTCCGTCTCTTGACGAGCAACCAAAAAGACTCTCGACGAGTAACCAAAAAGACTCTCGACGAGCCCTGTCTCTCGACGAGCAACCAAAAATACTCTCGACGAGCCCTGTCTCTCGACGAGCAACCAAAAAGACTCTTGATGAGCTCCGTCTCTCGATGAGTAACCAAAAAGACTCTCGACGAGCTCCGTCTCTCGATGAGTAACCAAAAAGACTCTCGACGAGCCCCGTCTCTCGATGAGCAACCAAAAAGACTCTCGACGAGCCCCGTCTCTCGATGAGCAACCAAAAATACTCTCGACGAGCCCCGTCTCTCGATGAGCAACCAAAAATACTCTCGACGAGTAACTAAAATATGACTCTCGACGAGCTCCGTCTCTCGGCGAGCAACTAATAAAAACTCTCGACGAGCCCCGTCTCTCGACGAGTAGTTAATAAAATTCTCGACGAGCACAGAAAGGACTCGTACAGAGAGACTCACCTCAGAGTACGAGCACAGAAAAGACTTGTACATAGAGGTTCACCTCGAGTCTGAAAGACAAAAAGACTTCGTACAAAGAGGTTCACCCTGAGTAACGAAACCACGTAAAAAGACTTCGTCTGAGAGGGCACCTTGGAGTACGAAAGCACGTAAAAAGACTCGTCTGAGAGGCTCACCTCGAGTACGAAACCGCAGAAAAAGACTTCATACAAAGAGGCTCACCTGAGTCGAAAGCACACACAAAAATCGACAACGAGCATAGGAAAATCCTCAACCCGGGGCTCATTCTCAACCATCAAGACCTTATATGACATTCGAGCATGCTCGGGGCAAACATGATAACCGCAGACGATCGAAGGTATGGATCAAGATCGAAGCTCAACAAAGTCAAAGCCCGACCTTGGGGCTATTGTCAGAAGACAAATCAAACCTGGATATATTCAGATCCGACACGTCGTGAGGGCCCACCTAGGCCGGATCAACCCGACCCGACAGAGGACCAACCTCACTTTAACGGCGACCTCCTCGAGGGGCGACCCATAGGCGTAGGTCGGAAAGAGAAGAGTAAAGACTATCTGAGCGGGCGACCTCCCCCGAGGTCGCTCCACGAGCAAAATCGACAAGCACAGCACGAGAAGATAATTCGGTGAAGTCAGGAACCGGCGTCTACTTTACGAGACATGACAAGAGCATTTGATGTAAAATATATATATAATAGATAAAGTTTTACTGTTTAGATCAACGGTTATAATAAAACCCTACGATAAATGGTCAAGATGAATAACATAGTATTTTAGTTTTTAGGGTTGGTCCTCTATAAATAGAGGACCACACCCCTCATTGTAAAGGACTGAGATCCTCCCGATCTTGCTCTCATTTTCGTCATATATACCAAAACTAAATTTAAGGGAAGAACTCAAGAGTTCTTTCCGCAGTCTTCTTGTTCGATTATTCACGATTATTTACTTGTTTGTGTTGCTATAATCAAATAGCCACATATACATTATTCTTAATCTGATATTTTAGTACACAGCACCTTCTAATTGCGTTTTACTGTATTATGAAAATGAAGGACTTGCTTCAAATCATACATCGACAAATTAAAGTCTCAAATCAATTTTCCAAAACATGGAAGTTCTATGTTTTTTTTTTGAGTGGATCTCATGTGCATCTAGGTGCACTGTGCACCCATAGTGTATTTAGAAATATGCAACTGTTATACTGAAAAATGCAACTTGTTTATACTGAATCGTGCAACTATTTTTTCATATTAATAATTGCACAATTCAGTGTAAACAAGTTGCATATTTTTAAAATCTATTTATCGGTCTAAGCGGCAGTATTTTGGAGATCATATAAAGATTTAACCTTTTATATAATAACTTTTCCTACTAAAATTAATTTTCGTTTTTTGGGGTCGAGTCCATTTTAATGTAGAGTGTATCAAATAAACTTTTTTATAATCTTTAATTTTGAGATACATATTGCACTGTAATATATTTTAATTACATTGAAAATAAATGCGATTTTTTTTATTTAATTTTTTTTGGTAAAAATGTACATGTATATCACAGATTCACATGGTACCATGCACCACACGACAGAATTATAACATAGGTGTATATTTTTTTTAAAAATGAGAATTTACGTATATATTGATTCTGGTGTAATGTGAAATAATGCGTATTGTACATATAAATTGGACAATTTTTTGTGACATGGTATTGTATGAGATTAGTCGTGATAAATTTAAAATAAATATGTATTTTTTATATTTATTATTCATTGCTATTTTTTGTTTGTTTAATTGATAAAGTTTGATAGTTTTATATTAAATTGGTGTATGATTTTGTATGCTGTGAAACTTGTTCACTGTGAAATTGATTTTTTTTTTACATGTATATTCTTTGTAATATAAGTCACACCCTTTAATAATATAAGTCACATCATTTGTTGTGAAAATTACATTTAGATTTTTACTATGAAAATTACTCCTTTTCAACCCATCTAATCTGTATGTCCTTACACATTTCAGTTTGTCCACTGTATTAAGGTCAATTTTGGAGGCTAAATTTTACCTATTTAGCACTGTCCTTCTCTTTCACCGTCGTCGGCCATTCCACAAATGGCTTGCATTTGTAGTAGTTTTGTTTCATCAAATTCCCTAAATTGAATTTCACCTCCGTTTCTGATCATAAATCAAAGTTCTATGGGAGATAATCATTTTTTTCTTTTATTTTTTTTTTCTTTTCTCAATTTAGGTGTAGTATGAGAATTTGATGAAATTCATATAATTAGTGTTTGTTGTTATTAATGGGAGTGAAAATGTCACAGAATTGATTATTTTATATAAATGTGTGTGGGTTGATGAGTTGTTTTATGGATTGATAAGGCATAAGGTTGATTCTCAATTTACTAGTAGTAATTGTTGTTCCATTTTGCTTATTTAGCCTCTTCGTGTAATTTTTGCTATAGTCACTAGTCGTATTCTTAATTAGCTGAATTTTATGTTGTCTAAATATTGTTATGTGTTTCGTGTAATACTCTCATGTTATGTGTTTCGTGTAATACTCTCATGTGTTTTTATGTGTTACCTATTTTTAATCCATAACAACCCCTTCTTGTTGTGGTGTAATATTGTTATGTGATTAATGTGATATTGTTATGTGTAGGTCCCGAACGGGTTAAGTGAGGGTAGAAGTCTAGAGGGGAGGGGTGAATAGACTTCTCATCCAGATCAAAGTGAGAGCAGATAGCTTTGATCGAGTCGCGAGTGAATCGGTTTGGTTCGATAACTAACTTCTTCAACGAGCGGTCGGTTCAGTAACTATCGATTAAGCGATGTGTCGCGGAAGCTTAAGTTTTACCCGTGAAAAACCGGTTTGTATAAATCAGATTCCAAGTTTTATCTTTTAATCGGATGATGAAATTTAGTCGTCGGATCGAAGCTTGGTGTCATTCGATCTTACGAATGTATGCGCTTTAAGATTGTGCGATGTGAGAGCGATTAATCAAAGCAAATGAAAGGCACACAAGATTTATAGTGGTTCGGACAAAACCAACGTCCACTCTTCCCTTTCACAAGGGCACCAACTTAACCGACTTAACCATGGACTTAGTTTAGTGTGTTAGTCCAACACAAGACACCAACAGGATGTTTTAAGAGTTCTCACTCAACCGATCCCGTAAATCGATCTTAGAAACCTGGATCGAATCTTGCTAAACAACTTATCCTAACTTGGGGGTTTGGGTAAGATTGTTGAGGTTCCAACTATGAAATCTTTCTCACAGATATAAGCGACTGAAAGCTAGATGAAAAGATTTCTTGCTAAGAACTTATGGGATGAACACAATATAAAATAAGCTTGTTGTTGTGTTCTTCGTATGAAATCGACTATAGTTTGAGCTTCTTGATTATGTTGTTTGTCCAAGCATTTCCGTGTTTCACTCGAAGTGTGATCCCATATTTATAGACCTTGAGATCAAAAGAGCCGTTGGAGAGCAATTTGAATCTCAAATTTATTTTAGGTAGAGTTGCAGCTTGATGTGGCGTCTTGAGAACGGCATGGCGAAAAGCGTGAATGTGTATTTTATAATGGTTTGAGAGAGCAACATCGAATCCCATGAAGTATCGGCTCTGCTCATCATCGTGTTTCTTCCTTATTGGATGAAAGCCTTGCTTTGCAAATGTTGTTCCTCCAACTAAGGTTGGTATTCTTCTTGTTTAGATCGCAGGCGTATGATAAGATGAAACATCGGTTTTTTCATCTTATGGTCGATCCGATCGATCAATCGATCGATCCACTGATGGAGTCTTCTGGCGCTGTTGACTTAGCTTCAGTTGGCCGACTGGGCGATGTAGGTCTTACGGTCTTATCTTCGGAAGTCATCCGATCTTCGAGTATTGGAGGTTTGAGCTTCATGACTTATTTGAGTTATCGACTAGATCGATTCGATCGATCTTGACTCTGGTTTAGCGATTACGCCTGTCGGATATCGACTTTCTTCCGATTCTTGAGATCGACCTTTACATATTGAGTTCCCTCAATATGTGACCTATCTATTACATTAGTTTTTCTATACAATTATTATCAATCGATCTCCTATAGCGATAATGTAAACATCGATCGACTAATGTGTCCATTTGGTCTATTATGTGTTTTTGGAACTTTTCATCAAAACTATAAATTTCCCAACAATTTCCTCTTTTTGATGAAACCAAAAACAACGAGAAACCAAACAGTTGATAAGTATAGAAACGGTTAAAGAGCAAATAATCGAGAAAACAAAGAGATTTTGTCTTGGGATCGAAAAAAATAAACTTTTCATTAGATATGATGATTACATGTTACATCGAGAAAAGTTTTGAATTTAAAAAGTTGTTGATCCCTGACGCCTTCTTACGAATCTTCACTCTTTGGGATCCTATCCTTCGGCATTTCTCTTTGGTCTTGTGGAATGTTGAAAATCGATAGAGTTTCCATTTGACATCGGTTATGCAGACTTGATCGATTATCCGTGATTTGCTCAAGATGTCAAAGTAGAATCTCTCAAATGCCGGTCTGTCGAATGAGCCATCTGCCTTCTTTTGAGTATATTAACAGATCATACTCTTGGCGAGATATCTTTACATTTATAAGCTTGGCCTCATTTTCCGGATACTTGAGAGAAAGTCCGGATATTTATTACAGTAGCGGTTGAGGAACTCATCATCTGGTGATTCTTCTTTTGGAACAAGATCAAGGACAAAGGCATCTAGAAGCCATTCACTTACGATCTTATTCCATTCCTCAAACCTCTTAAGCGTGTGCGGCTAGTTTTTGGTATGATCTAAATCGATTTTCTTTGGTAACCGAGGTTACAGTGCGATTTTCAGTTAATCCTTTCTTAGCCCTTGATTTGAACTGCTTTCAACCCTTACCTTGTGCAGTTTTTTTTTACTTTTCTTTCTTCTTGACAATTTTGGACAATTTCTTTAGCTCTTATCGTCAGATGTCGACTTCATCTTCGGTGACTTTCTGATGCGAAATAATGGTCCAGATTTTGATGTTCCAAAGACCAAGCAGCACCTTTCTTGCAATGAATTGAGCTTTGTCCATGGGCCTTGTCTTTCGATGTGTCGGTTGGTTTCTAAGATCCTTCCCTTTTGGGTTTGATCAAAAAAGCGCATTGAGTGGGAAGTCGAGACCCAAAGTTGATTGACAATGCTCGATTTAGATCATTAGCGAGATAAACACGAAGATTGATTTCACGATTCGAGCGGTTATGTCGATTCTTTCTTGGCGTTTCCATTGTAGCGAAGAGTGTCAAATCATTTTGTCAAATTTCTCTTCCGATAACTTTCGAGCCTTTTTCTCGATGGCGTCGTCGGAAAAAAAGATTGATTTTGATCCACTTGTTTTGACTTGTCATCAAGCGATTTTTGTAAGCTCAGCCGAACATGGTGGTCATGGATTGGGAGAAGCGATCTCTCATTGCTTCGATTTGTTTGAGCCGATTTGTCTCGATCGATTAGCAAAATCTCTTCTTTTCGGGAGATCTTTGAGACAAATCGATCTCCGAAGTTGATCGATGGTGATTTGAGATGTAGGAATTGGATCCATCAACGATCGAGTTCGGTTGTTTGTGCCTCCCAGGTGGTTGGTCGTGAACTACTGACACCGGTTCCACTTTTTCCCCCTGCATTCTCCATTTTCGGCGTCTGTTTCGAGCTTCTTGGCGATTTCGGCTTTTCTTCTTCCGGCAATTCCAACTTCCGTGGATCGAGCTTTCACGAGTTATCGGATATGAGCTCTTTGGTGATCCCTTTTGGCGGACTTCGCCATATCGAAGTCAAAATCTGCGAACTCATCTGCGCCAACCCTGTTCAACAAGTAAGATAAGATCGAGAAGCTTTTAATCCGAGATCTCTCGGTGAGGATCTCCGTGACTTCTTCTCGATGGCGAGGATGGGCGACCGGTTGTGGATACATCTCATCAATCTCTCGTTCAATTCTTAGTCGACCATTTTTCCGGTGATGGTCTTTGTTGATCTGGATCTGAGGAATTATCTGTCGATTACATTTGGATGAGATGTGGAAGCTTCGGTTTGAAAGTCGGCGGAAGTTATACGATTGGTTCGACTGCGGTGGTTCTCTGTAGTGGCGATTATATGTCTGGTTGAGTTCATGGCGGTGTGAACAAATAGAGACATGCTTTCGGTGACCTTTTTCTGGCGGTGAATCGGTTTGAGGTTGAGGAGAAATAGATTTATCGGTTTTGCTTCTACCTCGGATCGATTTGGCGAGCCCTCGGGTTGAAGACTGTCGATTCTGTTCTTTGTTATCTGTTATTAGCCTTTTTTTTCTTCTTGACTCATCTTCTAGTCTTTAAAGTCGGGGTAGGTTTCTTTGCTTTCTTTGGCCTCTTCTCCCGGGGCCTTCACGGTTTCGTTTCTTTTTACGTGGAGCAACGGGTGTGGATGAGGCGACTTTCTTTGCTCTTTCCTTTCTTGATTTTGATGGAGTGGGCTCCTTGTCATCGTCTGGTGGCCTATATATAAGCGAAGTTGATGAGAGGAAGGCATTGTAGGACTTGATCCATTACGATTCCATTGTAGCTTGGCGGTTTGTCTTTCAATATATTTGCAACCTTGTTGAGATTGGCCGACTCTCTTTTTCGAAAAGACACACTGGATTCATTGACTCCAAATTTTTCGTGTTCTTGGAGCAAGATGCTTTTCGAGAAGCCGTGCGATTGATGTTAGCCCCGTCAATTATTCTTTGCCATACCATACATTTTTGGTGATGTGAGAGCATCGGGGCTAAATGAGATTCCCATGATCGTTCTTGATAGAATGTCGAACAACGATCTGTACTTTCTTTTGAGCATTGGCACGATGAATCCATTTGTCGATGTTTATACGCCTCTCTTAAAACTCCTCTCGATTTCTTCATCCTCATTCTCCATATAGTGTGCGGTGAGATTCGCCCTTTGGCAAAATTCGAGCACGAACCAGTGATGTACGCATTTGTCGATCGATTTCTTCTCCGTTACCGTCGACATCGGTTCGTCTCTGGTTTTTTCGTATCCTTTTCAAAAGAATTGAAGTGCTTCATCTTTGCATCCTTTGGATTGCGATAAGAGCAATATGTTTCGATCCGGTTCTTGAGAATTTGTTCCACCTCCATGGATTGAGAATCCTCGGTGGTTCCAAATGAAACGAACTTATCCTCAAAGATCTTTCGTTGCGGTTCATAATTGCACATGATCTTTCCAAGTCCATGAGTGGCCATCTACAAGTGAGATAGACTCATTAAATTTGTGCATAATCAATATCAATATCATATCACTGGAAAACAAAAGGCAATGAAGCATAAATTCGAAAAAACAACTTTTTGAAAACAATGTTTTTAACGGAAAGAAAGATTCATCATTAAGCTTAAAAAGAAAATATTACCGATTCAAATTTTCGGAGAAGATTTTGAACTCTAAGAAATCGTTTTGAAATGTAGAGAAAATTTGAAGTTTTTTGATGAGAGTAATGCAAGTTTGTGAAGCGAAAAAACTCCAGTAAGGTTTGATGAATCTTATATATAGGCGGAGGGTACAATAAGACAAGATTTTGAAGATCAATCGTTTTGAAAAGATTAGACGCTCATTTAGCGGTTTTGATCGTAGGGTTGGGAAAAGCAGACGCGTACACAAAACTTTTGGATTTAAAAGCACGATCAAGTAAAGAAGTTAATACATGTACCCCACGTCAAGATTAAATGATTTGCGAGTACACGTCCACAAGGATAGTGGGTACATAAAGGCAAATAATATCGATATCGATCCGATAAATAAGTAAAGAACAAGAGAAAGAGATCGTGATCGGTTGGTGATGTTGTTATCGATCAATATTACTTGTCAATGTTGATTCCACTTGTTGATCTTAATCATTCTGCTTTAAGCCTTAAGAAATTTCCTAACCGATCCTTTTTTAAATCGATCTTCTCGATTTGCATCGATTTGTTGAAACTTCGGGCTTATTTGATCTTTCCTCGAGTGTGTCTCGATTTCCCTTTTGATCCTCGTGATGGGTTGAAGTTCCCCTTCAACCGATATTTATTTATAGACCGATATATCGATTTATTGGAGTTTCAGTGCTCGGTGATCTCTCTCATCGATCATCTTGTAAATGTCGATTTTGGTTGACCTCATCCGATTCTTTTCAGATTAAGCGATTCTTGGGATAAGTGTTACTGTGAAAACTTAGTGCAGAGTAGTAGCTTCTATTCCTAAGTAGGCGTGATTGACATGCGTAAATATCGTCTGAATCTCTCGATATGTCAATCAACCGTAAATTTATCCAATTATCATCGCGTGATTTCTACACTCATCCTTTTGATGCAAATTTCTGGATAGGCTTCTTGAAATGAAAATTGCATTTGCATCCTCGCTTGGCCTCTATAAATTGGACCAATGTTTTACACAACATCACCCATTCACCATACTTATCTTCTTTGAAGAATCATGTATCTTGGTGAACCCTTGTTTTAAATTGAGACTTCCATAAAACACTTTTACACCCTTTTATATGGTTTCATCTTCTCAAATCAACCTTTCAGATCCCTTATTTCTTTGTTTTCTTCATCATCTTCGATTTCACATACGATTCTTTGCAAAGCTTCTCTACCACCAGGCGGATCTCTTTGTTAAACCGAGAAGACACTTCTCCTAACCGTATGCACCCTTGTGTCTATCTGGATGACGTAACGGAACCATCGGACTTAGTGCGGTATAAAATATCGACATGTGCTTGGAAGATCGATGACCAACTCTTTTGGCACACGTGCTCCATTCAACAATTTTGGAAGCCCTACTACTCCTCCTTTTAGGGGCTCCGGGCTTAAGAATCTATCAAGGCCCTCTGTCGCTCCGGTTTTCTTGATCTTGACTTTTTGCGACCGCCTTGGGATTTCGTTCTTTAAAGCCTCTCTCACCCCTTGTTAAGTGGGGAAAATGAGAGTTTAAAACCTCTCTCTCCTTCCACAGGGGTTAGGATGAGGTTTAGGGTTCTAGGTTTAGGATTTTGGTTAACATTTATGTCTTGACCTCCGGGTCTTCTTGTACTTGTAACTTCGTAATGTAACCTCACCTTCGGTTTTTATCAATGAAAAGTTACATTATTTCATTGTTGTGTAAATTCTGCTTTTTATGCGATTGATAGCTTCTTAATCTACGAATCTTGCTTGTTGAATATAAATTTAAAAGCGAATCACAAAGAAATACTATAACCAAATTGATTTAATCGGATAATCCTTTAAACCGAAAGCAATTTTTAAATCGATAAACCTTGAATCGATCGGCCTTTAAACCGATAGACTTTAAATCGATAAACTAAAAATCGATCGATTCTTTTGGATCTGCGGAAGCGTGTATGTCCGATCGATTTTTTGCTTATCGATCTCTTGAGATCGATTAAGATACCAAACTCAATGATTTCTCGATCTGGTTAGTCTCTTAACCGGTAGTTAGTTCTCGAGAGCATTCCATCAAACATTTTTGGTGACATTTCTCCAAGATCTAGAAGTCCTAGCTCATTGCATAAATCTCTCGAATCGATCTCAAGTAGTGGCTTGGTTAGAATATCGGTATACAGTATATCGGTATGAATCTTTTTCCATTCGATATTATTCTTTTTCAACGTGATCTCTTATGAAGTGGTGTCCGACATCTACATGCTTGCATCTTGTATGTAGAATGGATTACGAGTGATTGTAATAAAGACTATTATCGCATCACGAGAATATAGTAATGCTTCTACCACAATGTTGTAATCCTCACCGCCGACCGAGCAGAGATTAGGAATTGGGAACAATACTGCAAATTATATATTTCGCCCGGCTTGTTGATGTCGTGAATGATATGTTCCGCTTTTTGAAAACCACGAGATCGTTTTTACTTCCTAAGAACCGACATGTTCTCGAGGTTGATTTTCCGTCGATCTTGCAACCTCCATAATCTAAATACCCACTAAGCTTCAGATTATCATCGATGGGTAAAATAAACCAAGGTTTATTGTTCCTTCAGATACTTAAGAATCCGCTTAGGCGCTTTCTAGGTGGTGACCATTGGACGGTTCGAAATCGCACATAACCTCATTGCGAAAAGTGATATCCTCAGGGCGGTCGGGTATAATAAAGATCCATCGATAGAGCCCTATATTCTTCCGATTTGTTTTTACACCGAGGCCTCATCCGGATCCATCTTGAATCCGGTCATCATAGGAATTTTGGCTTCCTTACTATTTTGAATTCCAAACTTAGCGAAAAAGATTCTAGTGTACTTTGCTTGGCGAGATGAATATCCTTCCGAACTTTGTTTAACTTGGAGACCTAGAAAGTAATTCATCGACCCATCATGGACATCTCGAATTTCCCTTGCATCGATTTCTTTGAATCTTTCACATAGGTTCTTGTTTGGAGATCAAGAAGATGATGTAAATCACGAATCTGAACCATCGAATATCTTCTCCATCTTCTATTGCGAATAAGGTTACGTCGCCTTTATTCCTTTAGTGAACCCACTTTCGATCAAGAAGCGAGAGAAAGTGTATCATACCAGCTCATGAACTGTTTGAACCATAAAGAGCTTTTCTTAAACGATACACTTGGTTGCCTTTTTTCAAAGCTCGGAGGTTGTTCGACATAAACTTCCTCCGCTTAGTACCCCGTTTAAGAAAGCACTCTTTCGTCCATCGATACCTGATGAACCCTCGTGGGAAGCATAGGGGCAAACGAATGGCTTCAAGCGATCGGCAAAGGTCTCATCGTAATCAATTCTTCCCGATTGTGAATACCCTTTAGCAACAAGTCTTGCCTTATTTCGGTGATAACATTTTTCTCATCTCTCTTGTTCTTGAAGATCCATTTAGGTGCCAATTACGTCTTGATGACACAGTGCATCTACTAGTTCCCATACTTCATTTCTCTCGAAGTTGTTCATTTCCTCATGGCTAGAATTTAGAATCGACGTCTTGTAATGCTTCCTCGATTGTAGTTGGTTCCTTCATGGAACGAGATAATAAAGAATATACGGCACTTTCACCAATCGATGTCTAGTTTTAATTTTATCGACGGGTCTCCAATTATCGATCGGTTGGATATTTGGTTATCCAGTCCTTCTGTTCGATTTGCGTCGATTTTGAGAACATCGTCCGTTTACGATAAAATCTTATTCTTAGTGATTGGGAGTGGTGTGAGGTTATGGTCCACTTGATAAGAACAAGTCTCGGTGATGTTGGAATCATCATGTGTTGATGTCGTTCGTGAGAACGAAGAAGTTTCCCCGAACGGATGGTTCGATTCTTCTTATCTCGGTGAATACTTTTTCATCAGTTGTTGTTCGTACCTTAGGATCTGATTGATCCGGTGAATCATTTAGATCCGGAATGTAAATCGATACGATTTCGATCCTTTATCCTTGATCGTTAAATGATCCAAGAATATCGAGGTTACGGTAGATCGGTCTTCTTGTTCGAGGCGATTTCTCTTGATCGGAAGATGCTTCATCAAAGGTTACATGGGGTGTTTCTTCCACAACAAAGGGTTCGTTTGTTGTAGACCACGAAGGCTTCTTTAGATGAGAATACCCTAGAAATATACCCTCATCGGACTTAGCCTCAAAGGTCTTCAACCGACTTTTCCCATTGTTATGTATGAAACAACCAAAAAACATGGAAGTAAGAAACACGAGGTTTTACGCCTTTCTTCCCAGTTCATGGGTGTTTTGTAGTGAGCCTTAGTCGGGAGACATCATTCTGCGTATGGCATGCGGTGTTGATTATACGCTTGAAAGCGGTTTTGGTATCGCATGTTCAACTAACATTGTTCGGCGAACTTCTTTGAGGATTCTGTTTCTCCGATCAAACTACTCCATTCTGTTGTGGCGTCCTCGCGGTGATGTTTCATCTTGTATACCAAACTTAGAGCAAAAATCGATAATAAAGGAGTTGTAAATTCTGTACCTTTATCGATCGATTTTTACTACCGACACCCCTTCTCATTTTGTAATCTTCGTAGTAGCTCGGGTATCTTGGTTGTCGTCTCATTCTTCTTATGTAAGAATATAACCCGTAAACTTGGAATAGTCATCCACGATTACGAGTGTATTTTCGTCCGTTGAGACCGATGGTGTAATCGGTCCAAACAGTTGCGATTACTCTATTTGGATCTTGGTCAGGAAATTCCTTTGAATGAAGCTTTGACCTTTTTTCCTTCCGACATGCGATGACATATCCGATCCTTTTGAGAACACTTCATTAGGAAGTCCTTCCACTAGAGACATCCTATTTATCTTATTAAGAGTTTTAAAGTTAGGATGACTCATTCTTTTGTGCGAGTTTTATTACTTTTGGAACTCTTAACAATCGCATGCATTTTTGGACAACTTATTCCAATCAATTTGTGTAGAAATCCCTTTTCTTGAACGATTAGCAATATGTTGGTGATTTCGATTCTTGATAGTGCATTGATCGATCGAGAACTCAACTTTGAATCCGATTTCGCATAATTTGAAACCAGGACCTTCGACATACGAGACTCCGGTTACTTGTACATCATCAAGGGTTCAACCCTTTGGTATAACCAAAGTTATCATCACCGAAGAGTACACACGGGCCTTTACGTTTCTATGTAGGAGGCGAGGAGATGTTTTGCTTCGATCATGTGCCTTGAGCATCGGCTGTCGATGTACCGGATAGTTGCTTGCACACCTCGCTGTTGGCGGACCGCACGCGAACACGCAATCGGATCGGGTTTTAGGTACCCTTTTCGGATTGGGTCTGAGGGTTAGGTTTGGATTTGGGGATCATACAAAGCGAGCACTTCTATGGTGAATCGGATCGAATGATTTGTCTCCCGTACATCAACATAATCATACTTATCCTCATATCTTTTTCGATTTGTATGATTACTTGTGTGAACCTTGGATGACTTAGAAGACTTATGATTTACCTTTTAGGTTTTGTCTTCTTTTTATCGGTGTGGTTGGTCGATAGCCCTAAATTTCGATTATAGGGGTAGGTCATTGCTACCATCAAAAGATTCATATCCTTTTCGCATAGATGGTTTTATGATTTACAAGCATGCTTTATTAAGGCGGTGACCTTGGTAGGTCTCAGATTAGACTTCCACTTTTTGTAGGTTGTCTTTTACGATTCGTCTGTTGATCGAGTTGAGGTTTCTTGAAGAACTGGGTTCTTAGTTGATTCCTCGGTGATGCTTTACCGATTGGGGTCCATTTACATTTCCGCTACGGTTGGCACTTGCCTTTGCTTCAATGGTCTCTTACCCCTATTAGATACAAGTTTAGCTTTTGGTGTATCTTTTTTTGAAATTAAATGCGATTACACCTTTACGAGATGAATCGGGGCTTTTGAGGATGTGGAGGTTTTCATACTAAGTCCTCCTTATCAATCTTTACTCGAAAATAGGCGTTCATGTCTTTTTAGCGGTTTGTGATGATTTTGAAAAAAAAACATCTATTTTCTTTGTGATTATCCTCGGAGGATTTCGGACTTTCATGCGTTGAATAGCTCATCGAATTTTGCTTGCAAGATTTTGAAGTCATCGACTTCTTCGACCGTTAATTTCCATCATTCTTTGCTTTTTCTGATCGGAAGCTTTAACGAGAATTTTAAATTACATCTAAGTTGAAGGCGAGATCATTTTTGTAATGATTATTTTTTATCATTAGCAATAGCATAAGTTTTCTCTTGCATTGGAAGATCGTCAAGCAATTTTTTTCGAGTTTAATTTTTTTGGTGTAAAGCGAGCGAAGGGGTTTGGAGGTTACCATTTGGTCCTCCTGGCCATGTAGAGTTCATCATCGTCGAGAATATCGGATCTTCAATAAATCAGAGGCAGAAGTCTTTTATAACATAGGAGGCGAGATAGGAATCGTCGATTTTTCGGCAACCATAGCTCTTACGTCTCTATATTTGCTCTCTTTTGTTCTCTTTTCTTCCCTCTCTCTCGGCGTAATGATATTTTAATTAAGCACTTCCCGGATCCACCATTCCTTTCCTTCCGGGTGAATCTCCTTTGTATATGAATCGGTGATTTCCTTTCGATAGTATCGAGTTTCTTCTATCGATTGGTTATCTCTCTTCCTTCGCCCGTCGACTATCTCTTTCCCTTTCATCTCTGTGATCCTCCGATCATTCGATCTCCTATCTAAATCCTCGGTATGTTGATAGTCCTTATAAAATCTTGATACTTACCAAGTTGTATATCGACTTCTCAAGCTTCCCGGTAAGCAACGCGATCTGTTACTCGACTTAATATATTTCAATGGGTTCATTAACTCTTGGTTGCCTTGAAATTTTTTGAAGTCGAGAATTTCGTCTTCATATTGACCTCTTTCAATCGGGTCGAACTTCGTGAGCTTTAAGACTCAAGAACAATTACTAGGTTTCATTCTTGAAATGTCACGGCAATCTTTGATTTGTGACCTTCGTATCCCCACTTCTTGGTGAGAGACCTTAGGATCTTATAGTTGATATCTTTATCGGTCATCTCTACCAAGTTCTGCTTGTTTATAGACATTATAATTCTTCCATCGAGTTCGTTGATGGTTTCGTTGGATAACATCTTGATTTTCTCGAACTTCACCGGTTAAACGAATATATCTTTTATCTATTCATTTCCTCGCAGATCTCGGCGAGTATCCCGCATTGCTTTTGATTTGAGATTTAATCTTCTCTTTGGTGACCTTATCCATTGTCTTCATGATGATATGTCTTTGATGGTGTCAGTAATTTTTTCTTTCTTACGTGTCCGCCGAGGCCGGGCTTTTTAAATACAAGACTTTTGGGAAGTGCGGATCTCCTCCATTGCGAGGATTGTCGTAGTAAATGATGATGGGTCCTCTCGATGACTTCCATCATTACGCCTTGATCGAGCTTTAGATGGTTGGACATATATATGGCCCAATCTGCATACTCATCAATTGAGAACTTCGGCAGATCATGATACATCTGGGACGTGTTATCCATCTTTAGTGATTTTGGAAAATGAATGAGTTTTAAAACGGTTTTTCAAGATCGGTTCGGTTGACCACAATGACCAGAGTCGATTGGTCGGAAGAACCAATCGATACCATTTGTAGGTCCGAGCGGGTTAAGTGAGGGTAGAAACTAGGGGAGGGTGAATAGACTTCTAAAAACTTTTTTTCGTGCGGTCGGTGTGAGAGCAGATAGCTTTGATCAGTCTTGAGTGAATTTTTTGATCGATAACCAACTTCAAAGGCGGTCGGTTGTAACTATCAGATTAAGCGATGTGTCGGCGGTTTTAAGTTTTACCCGTGAAAAACCGGTTTGTATAAATCCAGATTCCAAGTTTTATCTTTTTAATCGGATATGAAATTTGGTCCGTCGGATCGAAGCTTGTGTCTTTTCGATCTTAACTTAGAAATATCTTGCGCTTTAAGATTTGCGATGTGAGAGCGATTAATCAAAAGCGATAAAGGCACCACAAGATTTATAGTTAGTTAGGACAAACCCATTTCTTCCCTTCCTGGGGCACCAACTTAACCGACTTAAAATTTGGACTTAGTTTAGTGTGTTAGTCCAACCTGAGACACCAACAGATGTTTTAAGAGTTCTCACTCAACCGATCCTTAAATCGATCTTAGAAACCCTGATCGAAATCTTCTTAAACAACTTATCCTAACTTGGGGGTTTGGGTAAGATTGTTGAGGTTCAACTATGAAATCTTTTTCATGTATATGACTGAAATTAGATGAAAAGATTTCTTCTAAGAACTTATGGGATGAACCACAATATAAAATAAGCTTGTTGTTGTGTTCTTCGATGCGGAAATCGACTATAGTTTGAGCTTCTTGATTATGTTGTTTGTCAAGCATTTAGTGTTTCACTCTGAAGTGTGATCCCATATTTATAGACCTTGAGATCAAAGAGCCGTTGGAAGCAATTTGAATCTCGTTTTATTTTAAATAGAGTTTGGGCTTGATGTGGCGTCTTGAGAAGCGGCATTGAAAAGCGTGAATGTGTATTTTATAGCCGTTTGAGAGAGCAACATCGAATTGATGTCGGCTCTGTTCATACGTGTTTCTTCCTTATTGGATGAAAGCCTTGCTTTGCGGTGTTGTTCCTCCAACTAAGGTTGGTATTCTTCTTGTTTAGATCGCGGGCGTATGATAAGATGAAACATCGTTTTTTTCATCTTATTCGATCGTCGATAATCGATCCATTGATGGATCTTCGCTTTGTTGACTGAATTGACGACTGGCCGATGTAGGTCTTACGGTCTTATCTTGGAAGTCATCGATCTTGAGTATTGGAGGTTTGAGCTTCATGACTTATTGAAGTTATCGACTAGATCGATTGATCGATCTTGATTCGGTTTAGCGATTACGCCATCGGATATCAGCTTTCTTCTGATTCTTCAGATCTGACCTTTACATATTGAGTTCCCCCTCAATATGTGACCTATCTATTACATCGTTTTTCTATACAATTATTATCAATCGATCTCCTATAGCGATAATGTAAACATCGATCATTAACAGTCCGACCGGGTCCTATTACATGTGTTTTTGGAACTTTCATCAAAACTATAAATTTCCCAACATTATGTGTTTAGTGTAATAATGTCATGAGTTTACGTGTGTTTTTCTCTTTTTATTACATCAGTGTAATACTATTATGAAAACAAGTTCAATTTTTAATGTAATATTGTTATGTTTTGACATGTAATACTATTATGTTTTGTTTATAATATTGTTTCGATTTTGATTTATTATCCTTCAAAATTTATTTTTTTTATATTTTGAATGTAATACTGTTATATTTTGTATGTAATATTGCTTTCAATTTGCATTTAATACCCTTTTAAATTAAAGATTTTGTTGTAATTTATCATAAGGATAAATGAATTAGTGAAAATATTAATTAATGAATGTATGTTATAGTTAAGCGGTAAGTGATGTTTTTTCTTGCTTGGAACCTGAGTCCAAATCTTGATCAATGCAGTGGTTTTTATTTTTTTTAAAATTAAATTAAATTATGATTTAAGTGAATTCAAACCCCAACCTTATGTTAAATAAGCATGGCTTAAACCATTGGAATACAAATACATTTACAATACAATTTACTAGTTTACCTTATATTTTTGGTCGGGAATGATATAGAGCCCACCAGTGGGCACTATAATTGTGCTCACCGCCTACGTAGCTGACGATGTGGTAGTGCAACATAAGAAAGTTTATTTTTTTTCTTAATCACTATATATGTATATATTTAGATATTTTGAATTTCATTTAATTTTATACCATAATTGCACTAATTTAGAATTGGTGCAATTGAATTTTTTTTTTTTTTTTCAACTTTTATTTTTCAGTTTTTTTTTTTAAGTTTTTTTATCCGAACTCGATCCGACTGGTTCATGGTTCACCCCGACCCGCATGGGTTTAATTTTTTTTTTTCAATTTTTTTAAATACCCGTTCCGGACCCAACCGGCCCGATCTGAACCCGGCCTAAGTGGTTCATGGTTCACCCGACCCAAATGGTTAATGGTTTAGGGTTTAAGGTTCATGATTTAGGGTTTAGATTTAGGGTTCATGGTTCATCTAAAACCTAAATCATGAACCTTAAACCCTAAACCATTAACCATACGTGTCGGGTGAACCATGAACCACTTGGGCTGGGTTCGAATCGGGCTGAGTTGGGTCCAGAACGGGTATTTAAAAAAACTGGAAAAAAAAAATCTAAGCCCATTCAGGTCGAGTTAAAAACTAAAAAAAAAAAATTAAAAAAAACTGGAAAACAAAAGTTGAAAAGAAAAAAAATCCAATTGCACCAATTCTGAATTGGTGCAAATGGTGCACAGGAAAATTTGCCGAAAAGAAAATATTACAATTATGGTATAAAATTAAATGAAATCCAAAATATCTAAATATATACATATTTGGTGATTAAGAAAAAAAATATTCTTATGTTGCATTGCCACTTCGTCAACCACATAGGCGATGTGCATAATTATAGTGCCCACTAGTGAACTCTATATCAATCCTAGCATATCTGCGAAAATTGGGCTTGGACCTGTGGAAAATGGATCTGACCCGCGAAAATTGATGGTTCTTTCATTTCTATCTTAATTTTCTCCGTGAATTTTCACAGTGACCTACTCATTATTTTATCAGTATAATGTTTATTATTTTATCTGTATTATGTTTATAGAACCACTAATTCCTTTTACCATATATATAGTAATAACTTCATTACTATTAAGCATTCAGAAAAAGGCAAGAATTTGTGTGAATTACAAGTTTACACTGACATCTATTTATTTAAATATCACTTTTATATATGCGCACAATTATTATATATATAATATAATAAAAATTCTATACACTCATATTATTGGGATGAGGAAAAAATATTATTATAGAAAAATTATTTTTAAATGGAATTTTATATAGAAAAATATTGTTTTTCCTTAAAAATTAAAAATAATATTCAATATAGGACATATTATACCACATATATATAAATTCATAAGGCAAGACGCAAAAGGAGAGATAATTCAGATGATGATAGTGTAAAAAATACAAAAAGTTTCATATCAAGAAACTTTAAGTATGATTTATAAGATTAAATCATTTTGGTTTCAACGAGAAGGTAGTTATGCGGAAAAATTATTACATACACACAAGTTGAAGGATGTAGGACAAACCATAAAACTATAATAATAAACCATAGATAAATATTTTAGGCATCTTAAACTTATTGTAATAATATATACATATATATATATATATATTTATAAATAATGTAATTTATTCTTATATTGGGGTATAAATTTTTAATATGAGACCAGAAAAAAATATGATTTTTTACATTGTGGAGTTTATTCTTATATATCCCGAGTGGTGGGATCATAATTTGTTATTACTATATAAAATATTTTTATAAGGTGTTTTTACGGTAATAATTATATTTATGCTGTAGATTTCAAGTTGAATGTAAACTTGGTTCAATCTATCCGTAGAAGTATGGATGCATTCGATAGTTCTTTTTTGGAAAATAAAAAATCTATTAATAGTGAAAAAGGAAAAAAAAAAGAAAAGAAATTGCTCGTAGTCAAAAAGTAAACAAGGCTAGGCCATAGTTGCCGTCGTAAAGTTGTCTCACTCTTCACCACCATTCTTTTCGCTTTTGCATTTTTTCAATTTCTAAAAACACTTTAACATTAATAAAATATTTTTTATGAGACGTAACATATTAAATAACCAAAATTGTTAAATTGTTTTTTTATTATTAGAAATACCTTTGAATTTGTTTATTACTCTATCAGTTTTAAAAAAAAGATGATTTAGCATCATATTAATTCTTGTGCAAAATTAGATATGTTTTAGCCTTCTTCTTCTTTCTTTTTTTTTCACATTTTCTCCCAATTTAAACCTTCTTAATTCGAAAGAGGAAGATTATATAAAAAGTTAAAATCATGGAATTTGATTAGGGAACTATTAGTTAATTAAGAACAAACTTATCATTAATATCACTTCTTAATTTCACCAATAAACGGAGTGAGTCAATGCCTTACATATGTGCTTCATAACATCTTATATGAGAATTTATCTTAATTAATTATAATACTATTAAAAATATATATAAAAAAATAAGGGCACGCCATCTCCCAGATCTTTTCCTTTGTTTTCTTCTCTTTGAGAAAAATTGGTAAAGGTAGATTTGCCATCTACGGCCAGTGGTTGTCCACTAATCTAACTTGTTACTAGTTAATTAGTCCTTAATCCTCCTGTCAAAAAAAAAAATAGTCCTTAATCCTGCAATTGGACAAATAATAATAATAATAAATGAAATCCGCAGAATCTATGTTTGTGCCATAGAGGCATACATCATACGTGATGTAATCACTATAAAATTTTGGTTCTATATTCTGATTTAATCCAACTCATTGAAGGCATCCATGGCGAATTCTGCAATCTTTTCTTTTTTGTTTTGTAAATAATTAACTTTCTCCAACCAACCCAAATTTTACCATTGTGTGTATCTATTAATTAAGATCAAGGAAATATTGATTTTTTTGTCCATAACTTTGACAATTTTGATCGCGATCCTACTAATTTACGCCTTTTGATCTTGATCTTGTAATTTTACAAAAGTCGATTATTTCGTCCTGTCACCTGCTAGTTATCTGCAGTAGCCGGTGACAGGACTAAAATGTCAAATTTTGTAAAGTTACAGAACCAAGATCAAATCCGTAATAATTTACAATTTTTTATTTTAATCCTATAATTTAGAAAAAATCGACTTTTTAGTCTTGTCACCTGCTACAATGGGTAACTAGCAGGTGACAGGACGAAAAAGTTGAATAATGTAAAGTTGCAGGACCAAGATCAAAACACGTAAATTAGTAGGACCACAATCAAAATTTGTCAAAATTACAGGACAAAAAAGACAATTCTCCCTAAAATTAAAGAATCAATATTCCTAAAAAATGATTTTATTCTCTATTGTTTTGATTATATGAAATAGCACTTATAAAAAAGCCTATAAAAGGCTAGCTATGATATTATAAATTTTTTTATATATAAATTTAAAGGTCAGACTTAGATCTAAATTTTACGTCTTAACTTATTTTCACCGCTAAATTAAAATGGGGTGGGACAAAAGTGATGTTCAAACTGGAACTCTACCCAATCTCAACATCTACTTACTTTACAAAATTAGAGAGAGGTAAGTGTTATTTGGCACGTAAATTACTTCAAACTGGAACTCTAGCTATTTTCATCGTGGCAAGAGCCCACTACACCTGCAACTGCCCTCAAAGCAAATAGTTGCACTTGTCTCACGCTAAATCCTTCATCCTATCATAACAAACTTACCAACTTACCAACATCCTTTTGGTCCAGTCCCTTCAACATTTCAAACTATAAACTTTTCATCCGATCCACCTCAATATTTTTCTCTCCATAAGATGGCGAAAACCCTCTTCTTGCCCATATCACTACAAATGGTCAATCCACGAATAAGTGTCATGCATTCACATGCACAAGAAATCAAGTTCCGTACCTTGTGTCTACCTTCAAACCTTTACGCTGAAGCGACTCCCTTATACACATACAACCCATGCATCATCAACATCCAAATAAAAATTATCCCTTTATTAATGACACATTTACAGTTAACAATTTATGCACGAATTACAACTTAATTTATGATGTTGGGATTTGAATTGTTGGAAATTTGGTTTTGAAAGTGTTCTAGCACTCAAGTTTGACCAAATTGATTGAGAAATTAAAACATTAATTTTTGTAAATTTAACGTGACGAGATCGATCTACTCGCGGAGTAGATGATTGTGGTATATTTAATATCTCAAAACTGAATTTCGGTGAGTGAGAAATTAATTAAAGAAGGTGAGACATTATTGCTCTAGTGAGAGAGTAATTAATGGTGAGTGTTGACCATGTGTAGTCTTCCCACTTATCCCACATTGGAAACTTAAAGGAAAGTTTCCTAGTATAAATACAAGCTTGTAGTCTTGTTCTCCAAAATGGTGCATGGGGACCCTAACCATGAACCACACACACGCGCGCGCCTCGCCCGGGTTCTTGGCAATTGGGCTTTGGGCTTTGGGTGGGCTTTGGGGCCCATCTATCTTTTTAGATACCCAAAATCTTAATTGTGTCATTTATTTTTTGGATTTAATTAGTTGGGTGGCCCATCCGGAATTGGGCCGGCCCAGGAGTCAGGATTTATACGTGCGCGGATTCAAGATTATCCAGGATTCGGAATTTTGAATTCGAATTAGAGATTCACCGAACTTGGACGGTCTCATGCGGTCAAAACCGCCCCACTAGAATCGTGGGTCATAACTGACCACAAAATTCATGGGCTTCCCACGTTTTCCTCAACCTCCCGGAGTTGGTTCCGTCTATATATAGTGACCCCTCAGAATTTCTTTCAGCCACTTTTCCAACCCTACGAAAATCGACTCCCGCAATTATGCGTACATACTTTCTTCCTCTTTCTGCTCATACTCCGATACGTTCGACGAGAGTATTATTTCAGTGGTGCTACTGAATTAATACTGTGAACCATTTTACTTTTTGGGGCAATTAAAACGATCATGTGAGCACTATCCATGGCGTATTTTGTCTTGCGGGGAAAAGGGTTTACCCTTGACTCGGTTCGTTTTTATTGGTTTATTTTATCTTGTGCGTTGCGTTTCTATTTTGCAGTATTAGATTATATCGATTATTAACAATCGCAAGACAAAATATATTTTTAATCGAATTACTGCAATGTCGAACGAACAACAAGATATTGTTGCGGAGTTGCTTAACACCGACGTCACTGATGATGTTAATAACTCAACCACTGGTTTAGCTACGGCTACTCCTACCCCGATGGTTTCAGGTGCGCCTGTTACTCCCGTTACTGGACTAGGTGCGCCTACTCCTGATAACACGAACACTCAGTATCGATCTGATGTTCAAAGAACTGATGGTCTGTTTCCCTTCACTGGATTCAGAATGCCTCAGACTGGTAACCAGTTTGATGGAATGTCAACAAGTGTCTCTGGGAGCCAGGTCTTCACTGGAATCGGAATGCCTCCGATTGGTAACCAGTATGCTGGGATGTCAGCAAGTGGTTCTTGGAGCCAGTACGTTAGAAATACGGCTAGTCTGTTTGCTTCGATGTACCCAAGAAATCATTTTCTGGAAGGACCTCAGAACAATCCTTTTGTGGATAACTCCGGTGGAAATCCGTTCATTGGAGAAAACCAATTTTTGAGCAATACTGGTGGTAACCCGTACATGGGTCCAATGATTCAGGCCTCTCAACCTGGGACGATAAGGCCCTTGCTGGCGCAGGCTGAAAAACCCGAGAAGTTCTAGGGAGCAGATTTTAAGAGGTGGCAGAACAAGATGGAGTTCTACTTGACCACCTTGTCTGTGGCGAAGTACCTCAAGGAGGTCTGTCCGAATATCCCTGACGATAATGCTGATCAGATGACCAGAATGAACTATGACCTCTAGATCAGTGGGGATTACTTGTGCTGGAATTACATTCTGGGTGGACTGAGTGACGCTCTGTACAACGTCTACGTTCAGCACAAGACTGCCAAAGAAATGTGGGCTTCTTTGGGGAAGAAGTACAAGACTAAAGATGCAGTAACGAAGAAGTTCGTCGTTGTTGCGTTGTACGACTTCAAGATAGTAGACAACAAGCCTGTTGTCAACCAGGTTCAAAAACTGCAGCTAATTTTCATAACATTACTGCAGAAGGAATGGAGTTGCCAGAACAGTTTTTGGTGGCAACTGTGATTGAAAAACTGTCTTCATCCTGGAAGGAGTTTAAATCTTACCTCAAGCACAAGCGAAAGGAGATTACCTTGGAGGACTTGATTGTACGGCTTCGAATTGAGGAAGATGGCCTCAAAAGAGAAAGGAAGGTCTCGGCTTCTACACTCGAGGCCAAAGCAAATTTGATGGAGAAGAAGGATCCATCAACGAAGAGAAAACGCCCCAACGAAAAACAAGTCAAGGGGAAGTCTGCTGCTCCTGCCACCAAGCAGAAATTCATTTTCTCTGGAAAATACCACAACTGTGGAAAGCCTGGGCATCGGGCAAGTGATTGCAAAATGCCCAAGAATGACTCTGTGAACGTGGCTGAACGAGAGTTCACGGATGCTGATTTGTCTGATGTGGTGACTGAAGCCAACATGTTGGACAACAAGAAGGAATGGTTTGTGGACACTGGGGTGTTGGGGAATGATTTGCACAGATCTATTCGGGGTGAATATTTAAATACAAATTTAATTCATTAATTATTACTAGCATGAATTAATCCTATATTAATTCAAATAATAATTACAACAACATATCATGCATATAAAAAGCCATGTAAAACCTACGCATGCGGAATCTACGGGTTTACGTGAACGTACCTCTCGGGATGGCAGTGACTTCGGTCGGACGGACTAACCAAAAGGACTTCCCAAGTATTCCCTTAGCCCTTGCTAAACTATCCGGTGGAAGGACACTCGTCGAACAATTAACAAAAGGAAAAAATAAACTTTGTTTCACCACATTTGTGGATTTGCTAATTTTTCCAGCACATGGAATTGTACTTGGGAATGAACTAATCATCCCCTATTTATAGGAGAGGGGTAGTCAAAAATTTTAGTAGAAAATCAATGTGGGAAAAGACTTTTCTTGGTCACCAAGAAATCTTGAATATATCTCCTATATTCTTTTTCCCATAATTAAAATATTCCACAAAAATCCCACCTCCTCTATAATATGGTATTTTCGAAAATTTAGTGTTCAAGAATCCAAGATTTGGATCTTCTTGAATTTATGAGATATTCTTGTATTTCAAGAAATACATATCTTCCATAATATCTTTTCAAGAAAATCAAGAAAATCTTTCTTGCCCACTATATTTCCAAAATTTCGAAATATTCTATATAGATAACCAAGTGGGAGATTTCTTGAATTTAATGAGATAATCTTGTATTCCAAGAATACATATCTTCATTCCATAACAAAATTCAAATAAAATCTTTCTCCTTCTTTTATCCATAAATTTTGAAAATTTGAGGAAAATTAAGCAACAATATTTATTTTATTTTAATCACCTTTTTCAGTTATTGGACTATTTGTTGGGCTACTCAGGGGGACTTTAGGAGAATTAAGATTGGACCTTCTAATGGATCTTGAATATCTAATATTGAGCCACAATATAATTCAAGCCCATAAATATTAATTAATCCCACTACATAATTAATATCAGACTATCCATCTTAACCCATATTACGGTCAATATGGCTCCGGTCATTATTTCCGTGTTTAAGATTATCTAGCCCATTAATTAATTCAAGCCAATTGAAATAGCTTTTACGTTAATTAATATCTTTTGTCCTTGGTCGAGGAACGGTTCAACATTATTATCCATACTAGGAAACTAATTCCACTTGCAAGATTTGGTATGATAAAGCTTATGAACCTCCCAAGGGCAAATCAAACAAGCGTGCTTGCACACGATTCTTCGTATTAAATCTTAGCAATCACATGTGACCAATAATATTGCCCAAGATAAAAAGTATTGAATCTCTCGATTCGCTACCCATGATAAGTCAAAGCAATAGTTACCAATCCCACGTGATCCTATTTAAGGGGCGAAGATTAAGAAACAACGAACCACCGAGGTCTAATTCTTCCTTGTTCGATTCGAAGAATTTATCCTCCCAGAGGTCCTATTCAACAAGATCGGTCATGCACTAGTGTAATCTCTTGGTCAAGACAAACCAATCTGAGCCTTACACCTCAACCTTTCATGATGGGTTGTTCATTTCCATCTAGGTCATGAATGGTGTACTTTTAGTTACAAGGGACTGTTAATTTAATCTTCTGTGATCTGGTATCACTAAATTAACTACAGTGTAACACGTACGAATTATTGAACAGTTATGCAGTAAATATATGTAGCATTCAATCATATTTAAAGCATCAGTGATAAACAATTTATTTCAGTAAATAAGTCTGAAAATTCAGTTTCGATTATACAAAGTAAAAAACATACTTTTCAGTATAATCCCAACATGGGGCCACTTGCCATGTTTGCTCAGAGAAGTCTGCATTCTCCACCTATTCTCCTGCTAAAGGGAGAAAGTTGTTTATAGGCAACCAGGCCACATCTGAAGCGGCTGGAGTTGGAACAGTTGTGCTGAAGCTGACCTCGGGGATGGAGCTGAAGCTGAATGATGTGCTGCATGTCCCAGACATCCGAAAGAACTTGATCTCTGGCTCGTTGTTAGTTAGCCACAAGTTTAAGTTAGTGTTTGAGTCTGACAAAGTTGTATTGAGTAAGTTTGGTACTTTTCTCGGGAAAGGTTATCTCGAGAATGGTTTATTCAAAATGTCAGTCATGGTTTGTGTAAAGGTAAAAAAACACTATTATTAATGAGAATGCTTCTACTTCTGTTTATATCGTTGAGTGTTCCTCTTTATGGCATTTTAGATTAGGACATGTTAATTTAAAAGCTATAAAGCGTTTAGTAAATTTGAATTTACTTAATATTGCAAACGTTGATACATCCAAAAGATGTGAGATATGTATAGAAGCAAAAATGGCTAAATTACCATTTAAATCTGTCGAAAGGAACACGACCCCTCTAGAATTAATTCACACGGATGTATGTGATTTAAAATTTGTGCAAACTAGAGGTGGAAAAAAGTACTTTATTACTTTTATTGATGACTGCACTAGATTCTGCTACATTTATCTTTTACGAAGTAAAGATGAAGCAATTGAAGCGTTTAAACGTTACAAAACTGAAGTAGAGAATCAATTGAACACTAGAATTAAAACAATTCGTAGTGATAGAGGTGGAGAGTATGTGGCTCCGTTTGAACAGTTATGTGTTGAGTCAGGCATCATACATCAAACGACAGCCCCTTACTCACCTCAATCGAATGGTGTTGCTGAAAGGAAAAACCGAACACTAAAAGAGATGATGAACGCTATGTTAATTAAATTTCGGGTTTTGCCTCGAGAACTTGTGGGGGGAAGCTATTCTATCAGCTAACCACATTTTAAATAAGATTCCACTTAAAAATACGGATGAAACTCCTTATGAGATGTGGAAAAAGCTCAAACCGTCTTACAAACACCTCAAAGTGTGGGGGTGTTTGGCTAAAGTTGAAGTACCACTTCCTAAACAAGTGAGAATCGAACCTAAAACGGTCGATTGCATCTTTATAGGATACACCCTTAACAGTAGTGCTTATCGATTCTTAATTCACAAATCTGAGATACCCGATATGACATAAGACACTACAATAGAATCGAGAAATGTCGTATTTTTTTAAAATGTCTTCCCTTGTAGGGATAAAGAAGAAGTGAGTTCAAACAAACGAACACACGAAGAATCAGATGACACTGCAGGTCCTTCCACTCAAGAGAGTGACGAACCAAGACACAATAAACGAGCTAGAATTGATAAGACTTATGGTCCAGACTTCATCACTACGTGTTGGAAGACGAATCTCAGTCTATCAAAGAAGCTATGTCCAGACCGGATGCTCCGCTCTGGAAAGAAGCTATTAATAGTGAATATGATTCAATTCTGCAAAATCACACGTGGGAGTTGGTTGACCTCCTCAAGGGTTGCAAGACCTTAGGATGTAAATGAATCCTTAAAAGAAAATATAAAGCAGATGGATTAGTTGAAAAATATAAAGCCCGATTGGTGGCTAAGGGTTTTAAACAAAAGAAAGGGTATGATTTCTTTGACACCTATTCACCTGTTACGAGAATTGCATCCATTCGTGTACTTATCGCGATTGCTGCTTTGCATAATCTCGAAATACATCAGATGGATGTAAAGACTGCATTTCTTAATGGTGAGATAGATGCTGAAATATATATGGATCAACCTGAGGATTATATTACACCTGGAAATGAGAAAAAGGTGTGTAAACTCGTTCGGTCACTGTATGAACTTAAACAAGCTCCAAAGCAGTGGCACTTGAAGTTTGACAACATCATGTTGTCAAATGGGTTTCGAATTAATGAATGTGACAAGTGTGTTTATGTGAAGGAAACACCTAATGGGTTTGTTATCGTATGCTTATATGTCGATGACATGTTAATCATGGGTAACAATCACAATGTCATCGTGAATATGAAAAACCCATTAGGTGTTTCCCACTCATCCCACATCGGGTTCGGGGTTCGTGGTTCTTGGTTCTTGGCAGTTGGGCTTTGGGGCACATCTATCTTTTTAGATACCCAAAATCTTAATTGGGCCATTTATTTTTTGGACTTAATTAATGTTGGGATAACATATGCCAGGATCTATCGGGATGATCTCATAAACACAAATTTAAATTAACAATTATTACTAGCATGAATTTACCTAAGCGAATTCAAATAATAATTAACCAACAACAACATGCAAATAATATTTCACGTAAAAGATCCTAGCATGCGGAATTTCTAGGAGTTTACGTAAACGTACCCGTTGGAGAGACGATCTGAGACAGACATGATCAAGTATTTGGATACCCACCAAAAGTCCTTCTCAAGTATTCCCAAGTCCTCGTCCAATAACCCCGGTGGAAGGTCCTTCAATGAACGATTTATAAAACAAGGAAAATAAAATATTGTTGCACCACCTTTGTGGATTTCTAATATTTCCAACACATGGAACACTAGTTGGAAATGAAAAATTCATCCCCTTTTTATAATAAGATGGGTTTCAAAAATTATGAGGCAATTTAGGGTTGGGAAAGATCTTTTCTTGATCTCCAAGAAATCTTGAACATATCCAATATATTCTTCTTTCCATGTGTATTTTTCCACAAAAATCTCACACCCTTTATTTGCCTAAATTTTCAAAAATTTTAATAAAAGAATTTCAAGATTGGATATTTCTTGAATTTATGAGATATTCTTGTATTCCAAGAATACATATCTTCCATAAAATCTTTCCAAGAAAATCAAGAAAATCTTTCTTCCCTTTCTTATACTCAATTTTCGAAAATATCTTATTAAAGAAGCCAAGTGGGAGTTTTCTTGAATATATGAGATAATCTTGTATTCCAAGAATACATTATCTTCCTTCCATAAAATCTTTCCAAGAAAATCCTTCTCCCTCTTTTCTTTAAGTAATTTCGAAAATTACACAGGAAATATTACAACAATAATTTATTTTATTTTTAAGCACCTTTTATTTATTGGACTTTAATTACTTGAGGGGCCTTTAGGAGAATTAAGATGGACCTTCCAATGGACTTCTGAATTTCAATATTGAGCCACAATATAATTGATCCATTAATATTAATTAATACCACTATATAATTAATATTGCCTTTATCAATCTTAACCCATATTACGGTAATATGACTCCGGTTATTATTTCCGTGTTTAAGATTATTTAGTTCATTAATTAATTAAGCCCTTTGAAAAGCTTTATATTAATTAATATCTTTATCGTTGGATAAATGATAATTTTTATTATCCATCTGGGAAAATTAATTCCACTTGTAAGATTTGGTATGATAAAGGTTTAAGATTTTAGGGACCAATCAAGCAAGACTTTTTGCATTCCGATTCTCTGTATTAATTTAGCGGTTGTGTCGTGTAATTAATATTATTGCCCAAGATATAGGGTATCGAAATCGCAATGATTCTCTTCCCATTTATAAAAAAGCAATAAGTGGTCCCGAGCAGGTTATGTGAGGCGAAGTCTAGAGGGGAGGTGAATAGACGAAAAAACTTTTCGTGCTTGGATCGGTGTGCGGCGGATAGCTTTGATCAGAGTGCGAGTGAATGAATCGATTCGATAATAACAACTTCTTCGAACGCCCGGAAAGGCGGTCGATTCGGTAACTATCAGATTAAGCGATCGTCGCGGAAGCTTAAGTTTTACCCGTGAAAAACCGGTTTGTATCATCAGATTCAAGTTTTATCTTTTTAATCGGATGTGAGAAATCGGTCCGTCGGATCGAAGCTTGGTCTTTGTCGATCTTAACTTAGAATGTATCGCTTTAAGATTGTGCGATGTGAGAAGCGATTAATCAAAGCGATAAAGGCACACAAGATTTATAGTGGTTCGGACAAACCCGGTCCTACATCCACTCTTCCCTTTCACAAGGGGCACCAACTTAACCGACTTAACCAAATTTGGACTTAGATTAGTGTGTTAGTCAACCACGATTACACCTGTGAGATGTTTTAAGAGTTCTCGCTCAAGCGATCCCGAAATCGATCTAGAAACCCTGGTGAAATCTTGCTAAACAACTTATCTAACTTGGGGGTTTGGGTAAGATTGTTGAGGTTCAACTATGAAATCTTTTCTTGCGTATAAAAGCGACTGATAGCTAGATGAAAAGATTTCTTGCTAAAACTTATGGGATGAACACAATATAAAATAAGCTTGTAGTTGTGTTCTTGATGCGGAAATCGACTATAGTTTGAGCTTCTTGATTATGTTGTTTGTCGGCATTTCCGTATTTCACTCGAAGTGTGATCCCATATTTATAGACCTTGAGATCAAAAAGCCGTTGGAAAGCAATTTGAATCTCGGGCTATTTTTAGGTAGAGTTGCGGGCTTGATGTGGCGTCTTGAGAGCGGCATTTGAAAGTTTATAAGCCGTTTTTGAGAAAGCAACATCGAATCCATGATGTCGGCTCTGTTCATCGTGTCTCTTCCTTATTGGATGAAAGCCTTGCTGCGGTGTTGTTCCTCAACTAAGGTTGGTATTCATCTTGTTCGGATCGCGGGCGTATGATAAGATGAAACATCGATTTTCATCTTATGGTGTCGTCGATCGATCAATGATCGATCCACGATGATGGAGTCTTCTGGCGCTGTTGACTTAGCTTCATTTGGTGACTCGGCGATGTAGGTCTTACGGTCTTATCTTACGGAAGTCATCGATCTTCTAGTATAGAGGTTTGAGCTTCATGACTTCATTTGAGTTATCGACAAGATCGATTTAGATCGATCTTAGATTACGGTTTAGCGTTACGCTTTCTGTCGGATATCGAACTTTCTTACGAATCTTGGATCGACCTTTACATATTGAGTTCCCCCTCAATATGTGACCTATCTATTACATCGGTTTTTCTATACAATCATTATCAATTTGGTCTCCTATAGCGATAATGTAAACATCGATCGGACTAACAGTCATTTGGTCTATTACATGTGTTTTGGAACTTTCATCAAAACTATAAATTTCCCAACAATTTCCCCCTTTTTGATGAAACCAAAACACTTGAGAAAACAAACAGTTGATTAGTATAGAAACGGTTAAAAAGCAAATGTCGGAAAACAAAAGATTTTGTCTTGGGATCGAAAAAATAAACTTTTCATTAGATAAGATGATTACATGTTACATCGGAAAAGTTTTGAATTTAAAAGCTATTTGATCCTAGGCGTCTTACGAATCTTCACTCCTTGGGCTTGTATCATACGGCATTTCTCTTTGGTCTTGTGGAATGTTGAAAATCGATAGAGTTTCCATTTGACATCGGTTATGCGCTCTTGATCGATTATCGTGATTTGCTCAAGATGTCAAAGTAGAATCTCTCAAATGCCGGTCTGTCAAATGAGCCATCTGCCTTCTTTGAGTATATTAGCAGATCATACTCTTGGCGAGATATCTTTACATTTATAAGCTTGGCTTCATTTTCCGAATACTTGAAAATGCGGATATTTATACGTAACCGGTTGAGGAACTCATCATCGGTGATTCTTCTTTTAGGACAAGATCAAGGACAAAGGCATCTAGAAGCCATTTCTTACGATCTTATTCCATTCCTCAAACCTCTTGGCGTGTGCGGCATTTTTTGGTATAATCTAAATCGACTCTTCTTTGGCAGCGAGAGGTTACAGTGCGATTTTCGATTAATCCTTTCTTAGCCCTTGATTTGAACTTCTTTTTCAACCCTTACCTTGTGCCGTTTTTACGTCCTTCTTTCTTCTTGATTATCATTCTTTGGACAATTTCTGACTAGCTCCTTATCGGCTGTGTCGACTTGCATTTGTCTTACGGTGGCTTTCTGATGCGAGATGGCTTGGTCGATTTTGATGTCGGCACCCATGGCGACCTTTCTTGCAATTGAGCTTTGTCCATGGGCCTTGTCTTCGATGTGTCGGTTGGTTTCTCGAGATCCTTCCCCCTTTTTGGTTTGATCAAAAAGCGCGCATTGAGTGGGAAGTCGGAGACCCAAAGTTTTATTGACAATGCGATTTAAATCATTAGCGAGATAAACACGAAGATTGAGCTATTAGATTACGAGCGGTTATGTCGGTTCTTTCTTGGCGATTTCCATTGTTGCGAGAGTGTCAAATCATTTTGTCAAATTTCTCTTACGATAACTTCGAGCCTTTTCTCGGTGGCGTCGAGAAAAAAAAGATTGAGTTTCATCCACTGTTTGACTTGTCATCAAGCGATTTTTGTAAGCTCGGCGGATATGGTGGACATGGATTGGGAGGCCCGATCTCACGATTGCCGTTTTGTTTGAGGCCGATTTGTCTACGATCGGTTAACACTCCTCAATCTCTTCTTTCGGGAGATCTTTGAGACAAGAATCGATCTCACGAAGTTGATCGATGGTGATTTGGGATGTAGGAATTGGATCCATCACTTGATCGAGGTTCGAGTTGTTTGTGCCTCCGGTGGTTGGTCGTGAGCTGCGACACGGTTCCACTTTCATCGGCGACTCGGCATTCACCATTTTTAAATGTTTTTGGAGCTTCTTGGCGATCTCGGCTTTCTCTTCTTCCGGCGGTTCAACTTCACGTGGATCGAGCTTTCCGCAGTTGCTCGGATATGAGCTCAATTTGGTGATCCCCTTTGGCGGACTTCCTCATATCGAAGTCAAAATCTGCGAACTCATCGCACCACCCATCTGTTCAACAAGTAAGATAAGATCGAGAAGCTTTTTAATCGAGATCTCTCGGTGAGGATCTCCATGACTTCTTTCTCGATGGCGGGATGGGCGACCCGGTTGTGGATACATCTCATCAATCTCTCCGTTCAATTCTTAGTCGACCATTTTTCGGTGATGGTCTTTGTTGATCTGGATGCGAGGAATGATCTGTCGGATACATTGGATGAGATGTGGAAGCTTACGTTTGTGCTTGAATCGGCGGAAGTTATGCGATTGGTTCAACTGCGGTGGTTTCTGCTTTGTAGTGGCGGTTATATCTGGTTCGGGGTTCATGGCGGTTGAACTAGCGGTAGAGATATGCTCTGCGGACCTTTAGTCGGCGGTGAATCGGCTTGAGGTTGAGGAGAAATAGATTTATCGACTTGTGCTTCTACCTCGGATCGTTCTGGCGAGCCCCGGGTTGAAAGCTTACTGTCGATTCTGTTCTTTGTTGCATAGCAATTTGTTGGGCGCTTTTTCTTCTTCGACTCATCTTCTAGTCTTTAGAGTCGGGGTAGGTTCTTTTGCTTTCTTTGGCCTCTTCTCACGGGCCTTCACGTTTTCGTTTTTTTTTACGTGGAGCAAGCCCGGGTGTGGATGGCGGCTTCTTTGCTCTTTCCTTTCTTGATTTTTGTTGGAGTGGGCTCCGTGTCATCGTCTGGTGGCCCATATATAGCGAAGTTGATGAGAGGAAGGCATTGTAGGACTTGATCCATTCGATTCCATTCGGTAGCTTGGCGGTTTGTCTTTTAATATATTTGCAACCTTGTTGAGATTCTTGATTCTCTTTTTTTGAAAGACACACACTGGATTCATTGACTCCAAATTTTTCGTGTTCTTGGAGCAAGATGGCTTCGAGGAAGCCGTGCGATTGATGTTACGAGCCCCGTCAATTATTCTTTGCCATCTTTGTACATTTTTGGTGATGTGAGAGCATCTGGGCTAAATGAGATTCCCATGATCGTTCTTGTGAGAATGTCAAGCGGCGATCTGTACTTTCTTTTGAGCATTGGCACGATGAATCCATTTGTCGATGTTTATGCGCCTCTCTTAAGAGCTCCCCTCGATTTCTTCATCCTCATTCTCCTGTAGTGTGCGGGGAGATTCGCCCTTTGGCAAAGGTGAGCAGACAGTGATATACGCATTTGTCGATCGATTTCTTCTCCGTTTGTTGGCGACATCGGTTCGTCTCTGGTTTTTTCTGTATCCACACTCAAATTTTGCAAGAATTGAAGTGCTTCATCTTTGCATCCTTTGGATTGCGATGAAAGCGAACAATATGTTTCGATCCGAACTTTCTTGAGATTTGTTCCACCTCCGTGGATTGAGAATCCTCGGTGGTTCAAAGCGAGCGAACTTATCCTCGAAGATCTTCGTTGCGAGTTCATAATTGCACATGATCTTTCCAAGTCCATGAGTGGCCATCTACATGTGAGATAGACTCATTAAATTTGTGCATAATCAATATCAATATCATCTTTGCGGAAAACAAAAGGCAATGAAGCATAATTTCGAAAAACAACTTTTTGAAAACAATGTTTTTAGCGGAAAGAAAGATTCATCATTAAGCTTTAAAAAAAAATATTGCAGATTCAAATTTTGAGAGGCGATTTTTGAAGCGTAGAGTAAAATTTGAAGTTTTTCAATAAAATGTAATGCGAGTTTGTGAAGCGAAAAAAAACTGGTAAGGTTTGATGAATCTTTATATAAGCGCGGAGGGTACAATAAGACAAGATTTTGAAGATCAATCGTTTTGAAAAGATTATGCGCTCAGATTTAGCGGTTTTGATCGTAGGGTTGGAAAAAGCATGCGTACACAAAACTTTTGGATTTAAAAGCCACGATCAAGTAGCGGTTAATACATGTACCCCCGTCGCATTAAATGATTTGCGAGTACCGTCACAAGGATAGTGGAGTGCGTAAAGGCAAATAAAATCGGAATACGATCAGATAAATAAATAAAAACAAGAGAAAGAGATCGTGTCGGTTGGTGATGTTGTTATCGGTCAATATTACTTGTCAATGTTGATTCCACTTGTTGATCTTAATCATTACGCCTAAGCCTTAAGAAATTTCCCAACTATGATCCTTTTAAGCGATCTTCTCGATTTCGTCGATTTGTTGAAACTTGGGGCTTAGGTGATCTTTCCTTAATCGTCGATTTCCCTTTTTATCGCCTTGATGGGTTGAAGTTCCCCTTCAAGTGATATTTTTTTATAGTGATATATCGATTTATTGGAGTTCAAACCGCAATGAGATCTCTCTCATCGATCATGCTTTCGTAAATGTCGATTTTTGGTTGACCTTATCGATTCTTTTTCGGATAAAGCCAATTCTTGGGATAAGTGTTACCGCCAAAACTTAGTCTAGAGTAGTAGCTTCTATTCCTAAGTAGGCGTGATTGACATCGTAAATATAAATGCGAATCTCTCGATATGTCAATCAAGTAGTAAATTTATCAATTATCGATCGGCGTGATTTCTACTATTTGTCCTTTTGATGCAAATTTCTCGGATAGGCTTCTTGGCCCGACAATTGCATTTGCATCCTTGCTTGGCCTCTATAAAATGGACCAATGTTTTTACACAACATCACCCATTCACCATACTTATCTTCTTTGTAAGAATCATGTATCTTGGTGAACCCTTGTTTCGGTGAGACTTAAGGCAAACACTTTTACACCCTTTTATATGGTTTCATCTTCTCAAATCAACCCTTTGCATCCCTCATTCTTTGTTTTTCTTCATCATCTTGATTTCACATACGATTCTTTGCCAGCTTCTTCTCTACCACCGGCGGCGGATCTCTTTGTTGTTGCGAGAAGACACTTCTCTAACCGTATGCACCTTGTGTGTCTATCTGGATAGCGTAACGGAACCATCGGACTTAGTGCGGTATAAAATATCGACACATGTGCCCATGAGATCGATGACCAACTCTTTGGCTGCGTGCTCCATTTATCAATTTGAGAACCCCTACTACTCCTCCTTTTAGGGCTCGGGCTTAGTAATCTATCAAGGCCTCTCGCTTCGGTTTTCTTGATCCTTGACTTTTTCTTGGCATGGGATTACGTTCTTTAAAGCCTCTCTCTCCCCTTGTTAAGTGGGGAAAAAAATGAGCGTCGTTTAAAATCTCTCTCTTTCCCTCATTAACATTTAACTAATGAGTTGGGGTTTGGGTTTGGAGGTTTAGGGTCCTAGGTTTAGGATTTTTGGTTAACATATGTCTTGACCTCAAGGGTCTTCTTGTACTTGTAACTTCGTAATGTAACCTCACCCGGGTTTTTATCAATGAAAAGTTACATTATTTCATTTTGTTGTGTAAATTCACCTTTCTTATGCGATTGATAGCTTCTTAATCTACGAATCTTGCTTGTTGAATCACAAAAAAATACTATAACCAACTTGATTTAATCGGATAATCCTTTAAACTGAGCATTTTCCTTAAATCGATAAACCTTGAATCGATCGGTTCCTTTAAAGCGATAGACTTAAAATCGATAAACTAAAATCGATCGGTTCCTTTGGATGCGGTAGCGTGTATATCGATCGATTTTTTGCATATCGATCTCTTGAGATCGGTTAAGATACCAAACTCAAGTTGATTTCTCTCGATCTGGTTAGTCTCTTAACGGACTAGTTACGGAGAGCATTCCATCAAACATTTTTTCGGTGACATTTCTCCAAGATCTAGAAGTCTAGCTCATTGCATAAATCTCGAATCGATCTCGGCTAGTGGCTTGGTTAGAATATCGATATACGTATATCGGTATGAATCTTTTCCATTACGATATTCTTCTTTTCAACGTGATCTCTTATGAAGTGGTGTCGACATCTACATGCTTGCATCTTGTATGTAGGCCCGGATTACGAGTGATTGCAATAGCACTATTCTTGTCGCGAGAATATAGAGTGCGTTCTTAGCTACAATGTTGTAATCCCTCATTTCTTGGTGAGCGGGCGATTGGGAACAACGACTTCTATGACCATATATTACGCCTTGGTTGTTGATGTCGCATAGCGATGTACGCTTCTTTGAAAACCACGAGATCGGTTTACTTCCTAAGAGGCCGACATGTTCACGAGGTTGATTTTACGTCGATCTTGCAACCTCCATGTCGAGAATCGAGAATACCCACTAAGCTCTAGATTATCATCGATGGGTAGAATAAACCAAGGTTTATTGTTCCTTGAGATATAAAATCGCTTAATTTGCTTCTAGGTGGTGACCATTGGATTTGCACGAAATCGCACATATACACCTCTGCGAAGGTGATATCAGTCTTTGGCGGTCGGGTATAATAAAGATCGATGAGAGCCCTATATTCGCCGATTTGTTTTTCGACCCGGCCTCATCGGATCCGTCTTGAATCCGGTCATCATAGGAATTTTGGCTTCCTTGCTATTTTGAATTCAAACTTAGCCAAAATATTCTAGTGTACTTTGCTTGGCGAGATGAATATCCGCCGAACTTTGTTTAACTTGGAGACCTAGAAAGTAATTCATCGACCCATCATGGACATCTCGAATTTCCCTTGCATCGGTTCTTTGAATCTTTCACATAGGTTCTTGTTTGGAGATCCAGAAGATGATGTCGATCACGTAAATCCGAACCATCGAGAATATCTTCTCCATCTTCTATTACGAATAAGGTTACGTCCTTTGTTCCTTTAGTGAACCCACTTTTCGATCAGAGGCGAGAGAGTGTATCATACCGGGCTCATGAACTGTTTGAACCATAAAGAGCTTTTCTTAAGCGATACACTTGGTTGCCTTTTTCAAAGCACGGAGGTTGTTCGACATAAACTTCCTCCGCTAGTACCCGTTTAAGAAAGCACTCTTTCGTCCATCGATACCACGATGAACCCTCGTGGGAAGCATAAGCGAAAGCTTGACCCGAATGGCTTCAAAAGCGGCGGCTGGTGCAAAGGTCTCATCGTAATCAATTCTTACGATTGTGAATACCCCTTAGCAACAAGTCTTGCCTTATTTACGGTGATAACATTTTTCTCATCTCTCTTGTTCTTGAAGATCCATTTTCGTGCCAATTCGTCTTGATGGCACAGTGCATCTACTAGTTCCCATACTTCATTTCTCTCGGCTGTTCGGCTCCTCTGCGTGGCTAGAATCCGGTTTCGTCTTGTAATGCTTCCTCGATTGTAGTAGGTTCCTTCATAGGCGGATATACTTGACAATACATGGCACTTTCCAATCGATGTCTAGTTTTAATTTTATCGAGACGGGTCTCCAATTATCGGATCGGTTGGATGGTGGTTATCCGAGTCCTTCTATTACGATTTGCGTCGGTTTTGAGAACATCGTCCGTTTACGATAAAATCTTATTACTAGTGATTGGGAGTGGTGCGAGGTTATGGTCCACTTGATAAGAACAAGTCTCGGTGATGTTGGAATCATCATGTCTTTGATGTCGTTCGTGAGAACCAGTTCCCCGCGAGGCCGGATGGTTCGATTCTTCTTATCTCGGTGAATAAACTTTTTCATCGGCAGTTGTTCGTACCTTAGGATACGATTGATCGGTGAATCGACTAGATCGGAATGTAAATTGATCTGATTTACGATCCTTTATCCTTGATCGTTAGGTGATCCATTTTACGAATATCGGGTTACGGTAGATCGGTACTTCTTGTTACGAGGTGATTTCTCTTGATCGGAAGATGCTTCATCAAAAGGCTACATGGGGTGTTTCTTCCACAACAAGGGTTCGTTTTGTTGTAGACCACGAAGGCTTTGCTAGATGAGAATACCCTAGAAATATACCCTCATCGGACTTGGCCTCAAAAGGTCTTCAAGTGACTTTTCCCATTGTTGTGTATGAAACACTTGCACCCAAAAACATGGAAGTAAAAACCACGAGGTTTTACGCCCCTTCCACAGTTCATAGGGTGTTTTGTAGTGAGCCTTAGTCGGGGAGACATCATTACTGCGTATGGCATGCGGTGTTGATTATACCTTGAAAGCGGTTTGGCATCGCATGTTAAAATTTAACATTGTTCGGCGACTTCTTTGAGGTTTCTGTTTCTCGTTAATTTACTCCATTCTGTTGTTGTGGCGTCCTCGCGGTGATGTTTCATCTTTGTATACCAAACTTAGAGCAAAAATCGATTAATAAAGGAGTTGAAGTGCGTACCTTTATCGTCGATTTTTTACTCTGTTGACACCCTTCTCATTTTGTAATCTTCTTAGTAGCTCGGGTATCTTGGTTGTCGTCTCATTCTTCTTATGTAAGAATATAACCGGGTAAACTTGGAATAGTCATCCACGATTACGAGTGTATTTCGTCCGTTGAGGTATTGGTGTAAGCTGGTCCCAAAGCAGATCCATATAGGCATTTTGCGATACTTTCTGCTTTGGATCTTTGGTCGGAAATCCTTTGAATGAAGCTTTGACTGTTTTCCCGCCCGACATGCGATACATATACGATCCTTTGAGAACACTTCATTCGGAAGTCCTTCCACTAGAGACATCTGGCTATCTTATTAAGAGTTTTAAAGTTCGGATGGCTCATTCTTTTGTGCGAGCCAGCTGCTACTTTTGGAACTCTTAACAATCGGGCATGCATTTCTTGGACAAGCTGTTCAATCAATTTGTGTAGATCGTCCCTTTTCTTGAACGATTAGCAATATACTGTTGAGTGATTTCGATTCTTGATAGTGCATTGATCGATCGAGAACTCAACTTTGAATCCGTTATCGCGAAATTGTGAAACCGATAATAGGTTGTGCTTGGACCTTCGACAAGCGATACTCCGATTACTTGTACATCATCATTCTCTAAGGTTAGAACCCTTTGGTATAACCAAAGTTATCATCACAAAAAAAAGTACCGCGGCCCTTTACGTTCTATGTAGGGGCGAGGAGATGTTTGCTTCGGTCATGTGCCTTGAGCATCCACTTATCGATGTACCCGGATAGTTGCTTGCACACCTCCTTTGTTGGCGGACCCACGCGAACTGCAATCGGATCGGGTTTTAGGTACCCTTTCGGATTGGGTCACGAGGGTTAGGTTTGGATTTGGGGATCCATACAAAGCGAGCACTTCTATGGTGATCGGTCGGATCGAAGGCTGATTTGTCTCCGTACTGTCAACATAATCATACTTATCCTCATATGCTTTTCGATTTGTATGATTACTTGTGTGAACCTTGGATGACTTGGAAGACTTATGATTTAGCTTTTCGGTTTGTCTTCTTTTTATCGGTGTGGTTGGTGCGATAGCCCTAAATTTCGACTATAGGGGTAGAATCTGTTGCTACCATCAAAAGATTCATATCCTTTTTCGCATAGATGGTTTTCGCGGTTTACGAAGCATGCTTATTAGGCGGTGACCTTGGTTTGGGTCTCAGATTAGACTTCCCTTTTGTAGGTTGTCTTTTTCGATTTCGATCTGTTGATCGGGTTGAGGTTTCTTCGGAAAAGCTGGGTTCTTAGTTGATTCCTCGGTGATGCTTTACCGGTTGGGGTCCATTTACATTTCCCTTTACGGTTAGGCACTTGCCTTACCGCTCAATGGTCTCTTACCCTATTAGATACAAGTTTGGCTTTTGGTGTATCTTTTTTGAAATTAAATCGATTACACCTTTACGAGATGAATCGATCGGGGCTTTTTGAGGATGTGGAGGGTTTCTCATAGCTTGAGTCCTCCTTATCAATCTTTTCGAAAATAGGCGTTCATGTCTTTAGCGGTTTGAGATGATTTTGAAAAAAACATCTATTTTCTTCTGTGATTGTCCTCGGAGGATTTGGACTTTCATGCATTCGGAATAGCTCATCGAATTTTGCTTGCAAGATTTTGAAGTCATCGACTTCTTTGTCTGTTAATTTCCATCTGTTCTTTGATCTGCTTTTTCACGATCGGAAGCTTTAACTTTGAGAATTTTAAATTCCTCGGTTACCTTACGGCGATTTGGTGATCTAAGTTTGAAGGTTTTTCGAGATCATTTTCTTGACAAAGGTGATTATTTACGATCCTCGACTTATCATTCTCGGCTTCCACAATAGCATAAGTTTTCTCTTGCATTGGGAGATCTTCAAGCAATTGCTCGAGTAAAATTTGCGGTCGATCTCGGCGGGGTGTCTAATGATAGCGGTGTAGAAGCGAGCGAAGGGGTTTGGAGGTTACCTCGAATTTGGTCCTCCACGGCCATCGAGGCAAAGTTCATTATCGTCGATGAGAATATCGGATCTTCACTTTCATAGAAGTCGGCGGCCTTCTTGTCGGTCGGGAAGTCTTCTCTGAGGAGTATCCGGAGTCCTCGGGGCGGATAGGAATCGTCGATTCTGGCGTATCGGCAACCATGGCTCTTACGTCTCTAAACCGTTGCTCTCTTTTGTTCCTCTTTTCTTCCCTCTCTCTCGGCGTCAGTGCAGGCGATCTGTGCTATAGTGACTGGCTTCTCCACGATTGAAACTGCGCTCGCGGATCCACCGTTCCCTTCCTTCTTCGGTGAATCACTCATACGTATGACCTATCGGTGATTTCCCTTTTCGATAGTAGTGCGAGTTTCTTCTATCGATTGGTTATCTCTTCCTTCCTTTGTCGACTATCTCTTTCCCTTTCATCTCTGTGATCCCTCCGATCATCGGATCACGGTTCTTTCGGAGATCTATTATGCGATCTCCTATCTAAATCCTCGGCTATGTTGATAGTCCTTATAAAATCTTGATACTTACCAAGTTGTATATCGACTTCTCAAGCTTCACGGTAAGCAACGCGATCTGATTACTACTGACTTAATATATTTCCAATGGGTTCATTGGCCTTTGTTCTCTTTGGTTGCCTTGAAAACAATGATTTTGAAGTCGAGGTTTATTGAGGGGCCTCGTCTTCATCGGCTTGACCTCTTTCAATCGGTCGAACTTCGTGAGCTTTAAGACTCAAGAACAAGCTACTAGGTTTCATTCTTGAAATGTCACGGCAATCTTTGATTCACAAGTGACCTTCATGTCCCACTTCTTGGTGAGAGACCTTAGGATCTTATAGTTGATATCTTTATCGGTCATCTCTCTACCAAGTTCTCGAAGCTTGTTTATAGACATTGTAATTCTTCCATCGAGTTCGTTGATGGTTTCGTTAAAGCGACATCTTGGTTTCTCGAACTTCACCGGTTCGGCTTGAAGGCAATTTGTCTTTTATCATTCATTTCCCTCGCGGATCTCGGCGAGTATCCCACATTGCTTTTCGCTTGATTTGAGATACTTAATCTTCTCTTTGGTGACCTTATCCATTGTCTTCATGATGATATGTCTTGCAATGGTGTCAGTATATCGTTTTTTTCTTTCTTACGTGTCCATCGAAATTTGGGCTTTTTTCGTACAAGACTTCGTGGGAAAATGCGGATCTCCTCCCATTGCGGGATTATCGTAGTAAATGATGATGGGTCCTCTCTCGATGACTTCCATCATTACGCCCTTGATCGAGCCTAGATGGTTGGACATATATATGGCCCAATCTGCATACTCATCAATAGAGAACCGGCGGATCATGATACATACCGGATGTGTTATCCATCTTTGAGTGATTTTGGAAAATGAATGAGTTTTAAAAGCGGTTTTTCAAGATCGATTCGGATGACCACAATGACCGCGAGTCGATTGGTCGGAAGAACCAACCGCTCTCGATACCACTTGTAGGTCGAGCGGGTTATGTGAGGCGAAGTCTAGAGGGGAGGGTGAATAGACTTACGAAAAAACTTTTCGTCTGCGGATCGGTGTGCGGCGAATGCTTTGATCGAGTCGCGAGTGAATCGATTTGATCGATAACCAACTTCTTGAGCGCCCGGAAAAGCGGTCGGTTCGGTAACTATCAGATTAAGCGATCGTCGTCGGAAGCTTAAGTTTTACCCGTGAAAAACCGGTTTGTATAAATCAGATTCAAGTTTTATCTTTTTAATCGGATGTGAGAAATCGGTCCGTCGGATCGAAGCTTGGTCTTTATCGATCTTAACTTAGAATGTATGCGCTTTAAGATTGTGCGATGTGAGAAGCGATTAATCAAAGCGATAAAGGCACCAAGATTTATAGTGGTTCGGACAAACCGGATCCTACATCCACTCTTCCCTTTCACAAAAGGGGCACCAACTTAACCGACTTAACAAATTTGGACTTAGATTAGTGTGTTAGTCAACCACGATACACCAATGAGATGTTTTAAGAGTTCTCCTCTCAAGCGATCCCGAAATCGATACTAGAAACCCTGGTGAAATCTTGCTAAACAACTTATCTAACTTGGGGGTTTGGGTAAGATTGTTGAGGTTCAACTATGAAATCTTTTCTTGCGTATAAGCGACACGATAGCTAGATGAAAAGATTTCTTGCTAAAACTTATGGGATGAACACAATATAAAATAAGCTTGTAGTTGTGTTCTTCGATGCGGAAATCGACTATAGTTTGAGCTTCTTGATTATATTTGTTTGTCGGCATTTCCGTATTTCACTCTACGAAGTGTGATCCCATATTTATAGACCTTGAGATCAAAAGAGCCGTTGGAAGCAATTTGAATCTCGGGCTATTTTAAAGTAGAGTTGCGGGCTTGATGTGGCGTCTTGAGGAGCGGGCATTTGAAAGTTTATAAGCCGTTTGAGAGAAGCAACATCGAATCCATGATGTCATTTCTGTTCATCGTGTCTCTTTCTTATTGGATGAAAGCCTTGCTTTGCGGTGTTGTTCCTCAACTAAGGTTGGTATTCATCTTGTTGGATCATGGGCGTATGATAAGATGAAACATCGATTTTCATCTTATGAAATCGTCGATCGATCTGGCCGATCGATCCCACGATGGAGTCTTCTGGCGCTGTTGACTTAGCTTTTGGTGACTCAAGCGATGTAGATCTACGGTCTTATCTTACGGAAGTCATCGATCTTCTAGTATAGAGGTTTGAGCTTCATGACTTCATTGAGTTATCGACAAGATCGGTTAGATCGATCTTTAGATTACGGTTTAGCGTTACGCTTCATGGGATATCGAACTTTCTTACGAATCTTGAATCGACCTTTACATATTGAGTTCCCCCTCAATATGTGACCTATCTATTACATCGGTTTTTCTATACAATCATTATCAATTTGGTCTCCTATAGTAGTAATGTAAACATCGGTCATTAACAGTTCATTGGTCCTATTACATGTGTTTTTGGAACTTTCATCAAAACTATAAATTTCCCAACAATAACTACTAATCACACAAAGTCCTTATTAAGTGACAGAGATTAAGAAATCAACAACCACTGAGGTCTAACACTTCATCCCTTAAGTCAGTGTGAATGAGTTTATCCTCTCTGTAGGTCCGCTTCAGCGCATCGAATGCACTAGTGTAATCTCTTGGTCAAGACAAGCCAATCTGAGCCTTACACATCAACTTCTACCAATAGATTGTTCGGATCTATCTAAGTTGTGAAACACGCACTCGTCTACAAGGAACTGTTAACGTGATCTTCTGTTATCTGGTATCACCACGTTAACTACAATGTAACGCGTGCTACGAACGGTTTGCAATAAATATATATAACATTCAATCATATTTAAAGCAACAATGATAAACAATTTATTTTAGTAAATAAGTGTTTAATACATAGGTTATACAAAGTTAAAGAATACTTTCACGTATAACCCCAACAATCTCTCACTTATACTCAAAGTCTGCTTTTAAGTATACCACAGTACGTCTGATGTATTATCTGGTGACATCTAATGTCACCCACATCAACCTAATAACATTTTTCCCACTTATACTCAAAGCAGATTGACAACGCTCTTGACACCCATTCCCTCCACATGTCTCTCGAATGTTAACTGAGGCAGACCCTTTGTGAATGGATCAGCTAGGTTGTCTTTCGACGCGATCTTTGCCACCTCTATATCTCCTCTCTTAACGATTTCTCGTATAAGATGGTATTTCCTTTCAATGTATTTGCTGGCCTTGTGGGCTCTCGGTTCCCTTGAATTTGCAACTGCTCCGGCATTATCACAAAAGACAGTGATTGTGCTGGGCAAATTCGGAACAACGTTCAAGTCCACTAGGAAGTTCCTGAGCCACACCGCTTCTTTCGCTGCTTCACAAGCAGCTACATATTTGGCTTCCATGGTAGAATCGGTGATGCATTTCTGCTTTACGCTTCTCCATGTTACAGCTCCTTCCCCCAGACAAAACACACTACCCGAGGTAGATTTTCTGGAATCTAAGTCTGATTGGAAATCCGAGTCCGTGTATCCCACTGGAAATAAACTGTCTGACTGATAAACCGGCATTCTATCTCAAGTTATTTTCAGATACTTCAGAATGTTCTTAACAACAGTCCAATGTTGTTTTCCGGAATTGCTCTGATATCTCGCTACCATACCTACGGCATAGCAGATATCCGGTCTCGTACACAACATAGCATACATGAGGCTTCCCACTGCCGACGCATAAGGAATCCCTCTCATGTCATCTATCTCCCTTTGTATCTTAGGGCACATGTCTTTCGATAGATGGATTCCGTGCCTAAAAGGTACAAAACCCTTCTTGGAATCTTGCGTATTGAAACGCTTCAAAACGGTATCTATGTATGAAGCTTGCGATAAGCCGATCATTCTTTTCTTTCGATCTCGAGTGATCTTGATCCCTAGAATATGACCGGCTTCCCCTAAGTCCTTCATATCAAACTGTTTTGACAGCCATACCCTTACGTTTGATAAAACCTTTACATCATTTTCGATGAGCAGAATATAGTCTACATATAGTACTAGGAATACCAAGGCAGTTCCGTCACACTTTCTATAAACACAACTCTCGAAATTGTTTTGATCAAACCCATAAGACTTGATTACATGATCAAAACATTGATTTCAAGCCCGAGATGCTTGCATAAGTCCGTAAATGGACTTCTTCAGCTTGCACACAAGGTTTTCTTGGCCTTTTTCGATGAAACCTTCGGGCTGTTGCATATAGATTTTCTCGTCAAGACTCCCGTTAAGGAAAGCTGTCTTGACATCCATTTGCCAGATCTCAAAATCTAGATGCGCAGCTATAGCCAAGAGAATACGGATGGACTTAAACATGGCTACAGGCGAAAAGGTTTCTTCATAATCGATACCCTCTTTCTGAGTGTATCCCTTTGCCACAAGCTTAGCCTTAAAGGTTTCCACCTTCCCGTCCGGTCCTCTTTTCCTCTTGTAGACCCACTTGCATCCAATGGGTTTTACCGCACTGGGTGGTTCAACTAGCTCCCACACCTGATTATGATCCATTGAGCCCATCTCGGCTTCCATCGCGGTTTGCCAGGACTCTGAATCCTTATCTTGGACCGCCTCCTTGTAGGACCAGGGGTCTGATTCACTATCCCCGGGGACCAAATCCGAAGATTCTCCTATCCCCATGAATCTCTCAGGTTGTCGAACAACCCTCCCACTACGACGAGGTTCCGATTGTATCGGTGTGACGCTTGGTATATCTACCTGTACAGTTGGTATAGGAGTTTGCCCTCTTATTTCGTCTAAGGTAATCTCACTTTTGGACTTTCAATTGTTCATAAAGTCTTCTTCCAAAAATCTAAAGTGCGTACTTATTACCACCTTTTGATCTTCTGGACCATAGAACACGAACCCTTTCGTTCCCATGGGATATCCTATAAACAACCTTAGTTTCGATCGTGCATCCTGTTGGAATTATACTGGAAAGTATGCTTTTACTTTGTATAATCAGACTGAATTTAGGACTTATTTACTGAAATAAATTGTTTATCATTAATGCTTTAAATATCATCGAATGTTACATATATTTACTGCATAACTGTTCAATAAATAGTACGTGTTACATTGTAGTTAATTTAGTGATACCAGATCACAGAAGATTAAATTAACGGTTCCTTGTAACTAAAAGTACACCATTCACGACCTAGATGGAAATGAACAATCCATCGTGAAAGGTTGTAGTGTAAGGCTCAGATTGGTTTGTCTTGACCAAGAGATTACACTAGTGCATGTCTGATGCATTGAAGAGGACCTACAGGAGGACAAATTCTTCAGAACTGAACTAGGAAGAATTAGACCTCAGTGGTTAGTTATTTCTTAATCTTCGTCCCTTAAATAGGATTGTGTGTGGTTAGTAACTATTGCTTTGACTTATTACGGGAAGAGAATCAATGAGATTCAATACTCTATATCTTGGGCAATATTATTGGTCACATGCGATTGCTAAGATTTAATACGGAGAATCGTGTGCGCTTGTTCGATTTGCCCCCTTGGGAGGTTCATGAGTTTTATCATACCAAATCTTGCAAGTGGAACTAGTTTCCGGTATGGATAATAATGTTGAACCGTTCCTTTACCAAGGATAAAAGATATTAATTAATGGAAAGTTATTTAAGTGGCTTGAATTAATTAATGGGCTAGATAATCTTAAACACGGAAAATAATAACTGGGAGCCATATTAACTGTAATATGGGTTAAAATGGATAGTGCAATATTAATTATGTAGTGAGATTAATTAATATTTATGGGCTTGAATAATATTGTGGCTCAATATTGATAATTCAAGGTCCATTGGAAAGTCCAATCTTAATTCTCCTAAAGGCCCCCCAAGTAGCCCAAGATAAAGTCCAATAACTGAAAAATGTGTTTAAAAATAAAATAAATTATGTTGCTTATTTTTCCTCTCTTTTTCGAAAATTATGAATAAAAGGGGAGAAAATTTTTCTTTGAATTTTGTTATGGAATGAAGATATGTATTCTTGGAATACAAGATTATCTCATTAAATTCAAGAAATCTCCCACTTGGTTATTCATATGAAAATTTTGAAATTTTTGGATAATTAAGGGAAAGAAATATTTTCTTGATTTTCTTGAAAAGATATTATGGAAGATATGTATTTCTTGAAATACAAGTATATCTCATAAATTCAAGAAGATCCAAATCTTGGATTCTTGTCTCTTGATTTTCGAAAATATGCCATAACAAGATGAGGTGGGATTTTTGTGAAATATTTTAATTATGGAGAAAAGAATATAGGAGATATATTCAAGATTTCTTGGAGATCAAGAAAAGATTTTCCCACATTGGTTTTTCCTCAAAATTTCGACCACCACCCCATCTATAAATAGGGGATGATTCTTTCATTCTCAAGTACAATTTCATGTGCTGAAAAAATTAGTAAATCCACAAAGGTGGTGCAACAAAGTTTATTTTTCCTTTTGTTAATTGTTCGCGAGCATCCTTCCACCGGATTGTCGAGCAAGGACTAGGGAATACTTGGGAAGGTCTTTTGGTGTGTTTTTATCGACGAGACCATTGTCATTCCAAGAGGTAAGTTCACGTAAACTCGTAGTAATTCCGCATGCGTAGGATTTACGTGAACTGTTTATATGCATGATTTGTTGTTGAATTATTATTTGAATTAATTTAGGATTAATTCATGCTAGTAATAATTGTTAGAATTAAATTTGTATTTAAATATTCATCCCGAATAGATCTGGACAATTAATTCCCCAACACATCCAACTTACCGGCTTCCTTGTCTAGCATGTATGCCGGACACCCCCAAATTCTGAGGTGTCTTAGACTGGGCTTGCGCCCGGTCCACAACTCTTTAGGGTTTTTGGGAACCAATTTGGATGGCACCAGATTCAGAACGTAAGTCGTTGTTTCCAAGGCATGACCCCAAAATGACTTGGGTAGATCTGAATAACTCATCATGGATCTGACCATTTCTAAGAGTGTTATGTTTCTTCGTTCTGCAACCTCGTTTTGTTGAGGGGTTCCGGGTGCAGTCAACTGGGAAACAATGCCCTCGTCTGACAGGTAGTTCAAAAACTCATCGCTGAGGTATTCGCCTCCATGATCAGATCGTAGAAACTTGATACTCTTTTCCTTATGATTATCCACTTCGTCTTTGAACTCTTTGAATTTATCAAAGGTTTCCAATTTGTGTTTCATCAGGAAAATGTACCCGAACCTTGAGTAATCATCGATGAAAGTCACGAAATACTCACATCCACCTCTAGCTTTGGTTGACATTGGACCACACACGTCAGTGTGAACGATTTCCAACACTTCTGTGGCTCTATTCCCCTTGGCTCCAAATGCCCTCTTGGTCATCTTACCTTCCAAACATGATTCGCAAGTTGGAAGTGGTTCTAACTGTAGGTCCGACAGCGAACCATCTTTCACCAAACTTTGGATCATATTTAGATTAATATGACCCAATCTTAGATGCCATAGAAGTGTCTCGTTCACATTTTCTGAAGGTTTTCTCTTATTGCATGAAACAATCGATGTGTTATAAGATGCATTTTGTGAGTGGTGTGCACAGTTGATAGTATAGAGATTGTTCCGCAATATTCCATGACAGATAAACACATCGTTACGGTAAACAGTAACTTGCTTAGAAAAACGAACAGAATATCCATCATTAATAAGTTTAGCAACAGAAATAAGGTTTTTGCGAAAAAACTGGAACATAAAGAACATCTCTTAAAACTAAAAACTTGTCTTCAAAAGACAGGTGCACGTCTCCCACTGCTTCAGCTGCTACTCTCGTAGCATCGCCCAGTGTGATGAGGATCTCACTCCCACTAAGTTGCCGGGTCAACTTGAACCCCTGTAACGTGAAACAAACATGATCAGTGGATCCCGTATCCATTACCCACGAGTGGGTAGCATACGCCGTTAAATAAGTTTCAACAACTAGTGCGTGAGAATTACCTTTCTTTCCATTCCCTTTAGGATTGGAACATGCTGACCTCCATTTTCCCGAACTTCCGCACTCCGAATGTTTCCTCTTGTTTGACCCTTCACTCTTGATGGACGTTGAGTCCACTTGGTTTAGCCTTTCTTTCTCACCCTTCTTACCACCAATTGGCCTAGAAGGAAAAGAAGACCTTTTCGTGACCAAGTGCCTTTTCTTGCGCTCCTCTTCCTCTTCGACCAATGTAAGAGCATTTATCAGATCGTCCACAATGAAATCTAGATCTTCCAATAGGTACTCTAGATAGGGATGATCATAGCTCTTTGGCAGAGTACGGAGAATGAAATCAACCTTAGTTTTGAAATCGCATTTTTCGCCAAGAATCTCAAGTTCCTCAAAGAGAACCATAACCCTAAGAACGTGCTCCCTTGCGGTCGTTCCTTCTTCTATTATTATCTTGGCCATTTCAAGCCTTATGCTTTGGATTGCCATATGGGCCGAATGTGAAAACATCTCTTCGAGATTCCGCATAATGTCTGCAGCTGATTCAAATCCTTGATGAAAGCGTTTCAACAAACCAGACATATTTGCCAACATTGTTTCCTTCACCAAATGATTAGTCAACTCCCATTCACTATGTTCCATCTCGTCCCATATGTTAGTATCCTTAGCAGGTTTTTCGGGTTTTGGTGTGTCAAGCACCCATTCGGATTTTTGTGCAGATTAAACAATCATAATTTTTTGTTTCCAACTGTCATGGTTTAAATTCCAAATCTTGATCTTGAGAAATCGTCCGTTCTTTTGCTTTCATAGTTCGTCTCGAAAAGCTCCCACTGAATCCGCAACAATTCTTTAAAACGTCCTCCATTTTGGGTCCAGGAAGTCCGAAAACGAGTAGCTCAAACCGGAAAAGTCGCATCTTTAAAGCGCACGCCCCGGTCCGGATCGGCCATCCCGCCCCCATCGCCCACGGACGACACTTGGCGTCGCCCGGATTTCCGATCATGGGGTCTCACCCGTACCGACCCAGACGTCTGCCCACGACGCCAAGGCGCCGTGTATCCTTAACAGCCGCGCCAGCGTGTTGTCTCGCCCGTCGCGAATGGTCTAGACATTCCGCCTAGTCCGCGTGCTCCGTCGCGGCTCGCAGACGTCCGAACACTTTAACTTTAATTCTTCATTTCGGTCTTTCGTTCACGATCCGATTATAATTTATTTATGAAAAATAAATAAACTGAATCTAGTCGCAATCTATTACATTGATCGAATCAAACAAATCCTAATCTACTCGTGGATTTTCTCACGAGGCAAAACGAATCCAAACGAATCGAATTAAAAAGCAACAATTTATTTGCATGTAAATAAGCACATTAAAATACCATGATAATTGGATACCTGCAAAACAGATCTAACAGTTCTACTATACAATTTCAATTTTAATGAACAACAATTTAAATTACAGTTTAAAATATCAGAGCCCGAACTGGGGCTTTGATACCAGTTGTTGGGATAACATATGTCAGGATCTATCAGGATGATCTCATAAACACAAATTTAAATTAACAATTATTACTAGCATGAATTTATCTAAGTGAATTAAAATAATAATTAACCAACAACAACATGCAAATAATATTTCACGTAAAAGATCCTAGCATGCAGAATTTCTAGGAGTTTAAAACGCGTGCAGATTGGAGAGGCGATCCGAGGACAGACAGGATCAAGTATCTGGATACCCACCAAAAGTCTTTCTCAAGTATTCCCATGTCCTCGTCCAATAACCCGGTGGAAGGTCCTTCAATGAACGATTTATAAAACAAGGAAAATAAAATATTGTTGCACCACCTTTGTGGATTTTTAATATTTCCAACACATGAACACTAGTTGGGAATGGAAAATTCATCCCCTTTTTATAATAAGAGGGGTTTCGAAAATTATGAGGCAATTTAGGGTTGGGAAAGATCTTTTCTTGATCTCCAAGAAATCTTGAATATATCCAATATATTCTTCTTTCCATGTGTATTTTTCCACAAAAATCTCACACCCTTTATTTGCCTAAATTTTCAAAAGTTTTAATAAAAAAATTTCAAGATTGGATCTTTCTTGAATTTATGAGATATTCTTGTATTCCAAGAATACATATCTTCCATAAAATCTTTCCAAGAAAATCAAGAAAATCTTTCTTCCCTTTCTTATACTCAATTTTTGAAAATATCTTATTAAAGAAGCCAAGTGGGAGTTTTCTTGAATATATGAGATAATCTTGTATTCCATGAATACATTATCTTCCTTCCATAAAATCTTTCCAAGAAAATCCTTCTCCCTCTTTTCTTTAATTAATTTCAAAAATTACACAGGAAATATTGCAACAATAATTTATTTTATTTTTAAGCACCTTTTATTTATTGGACTTTAATTGAGCTACTTGAGGGGCATTTAGGAGAATTAAGATGGACATTCCAATGGACTTCTGAATTCCAATATTGAGCCACAATATAATTCAGCCCATTAATATTAATTAATACCACTATATAATTAATATTGCACTATCCAATCTTAACCCATATTATGGTAATATGGCTCCCGGTTATTATTTCCTGTGTTTAAGATTATTTAGTCCATTAATTAATTAAGCCACTGAAAAGCTTTATATTAATTAATATCTTTATCCTTGGAGTAAGGACAACCCAACTTTATTATCCATACCGGAAAATTAATTCCACTTGCAAGATTTGGTATGATAAAGGTTTCGGGCCCACCAAGGGGACCAATCAAGCAAGACTTTTGCAAGCACACGATTCTCTGTATTAATTTAGCAACTGTCGTGTAATTAATATTATTGCCCAAGATATAGGGTATCGAAGTCGCAATGATTCTCTTCACATTTATAAGTCAAAGCAATAATTACTAATCACACATAGTCCTTATTAAGTGACAGAGATTAAGAAATCAACAACCACTGAGGTCTAACTCTTCATCCCTTAAGTCAGTGCGAATGAGTTTATCCTCTCTGTAGGTCCGCTTCAGCGCATCGAATGCACTAGTGTAATCTCTTGGTCAAGACAAGTCAATCCGAGTCTTACACATCAACTTCTACCAATAGATTGTTCGGATCTATCGAAGTTGTGAAACACGCACTCGTCTACAAGGAACTTTTAACTTGATCTTCTGTGATCTGGTATCACCACGTTAACTACAATGTAACGCGTGCTACGAACGGTTTGCAATAAATATGTATAACATTCAATCATATTTAAAGCAACAGTGATAAACAATTTATTTCAGTAAATAAGTGTTTAATACATAGGTTATACAAAGTAAAAACATACTTTCACGTATAACCCCAACAATTAGTTGGGTGGCCCATCCGAAATTGGGTCTGCCCAGGAGTCAGGATTTATACATGCGCGGATTCAAGCTTATCCAGGATTCAAAATTTTTAATTCGAATTAGCGGTTCACCGAACCTGGACGGTCTCATGCGGTCAAAACCACCCCACTAGAATCGTGGGTCATAACTGACCACGAAGTTCGTGGGCTTCCCACGTTTTCCTCAACCTCCCGGAGTTGGTTCCATCTATATATAGTGACCCCTCAGAATTTCTTTCAGTCACTTTTCCAACCCTACGAAAATCGACTCCCGCAATTCTGCGTACATACTTTCTTCCTCTTTCTGCTCATACTCCGATACGTTCAACGAGAGTATTATTTCAGTGGTGCTACTGAATTAATACTGTGAACCGTTTTACCTTTTGGGGTAATTATGCACGATCCTGTGAGCACTATCCAGGGCGTATTTTGTCTTGCGGGGAAAAGGGTTTACCCTTGACTCGGTTCGTTTTTATTGGTTTATTTTATCCTGTGCGTTGCGTTTCTATTTTGCAGTATTAGATTATATCGATTATTAACAAATTTCACAACTGTTAAACATGAGAAGAATTCGAAAACAAATAAATATATATGTTAATCATGAGGCAAATATAAATATATAAAGAACGATATGGATCTCCACTAGTACAAAGTTTTTGAAAAAAAATCAAAATAAATTAGTAAACAATATCATATCAATTTTAAGTTAATGGGACACAACCAAATTATGGGCTTAAACCATTTTTGTTGAGCTTCATCAACTTAGCACTTTAGTCACTTATACTTTATTTTTCAATAAAATTTAGAACCTATTCTTGTCCAATTTTGATATTAATGAAAATATATATATATATATATATATATATATATATATATATATGTGTGTGTGTAGACACACACTTGGAATTTGTATTTTCTTGTTTGATTGGTGTTTTTGGTAAGTGGGGTTGTAAAAAGAATAAACTCCAAAGTGCCGATCATTAGTTTTGGCTGTTGTAATGCAATAATTTGAATAGGGGAATAAAAGAAGGAAAGAGTCAAATTATAGTCATATTTATGGAAGACAATGACTTTCTCATCAAAGCAATATGAGGATGTGAGATTTGTTACATTATAAGACTATCCAAATTTAATGTCTCATTCCACCACAACCTTAGTTTTGCAAGAGAAAGAACTACAACCAAACAATTGCAAAATCCAAAACAATAATCATAGAATAAAATAAATAAATGTACAAATAAGTGGACCTCTCATTTATCATACTTTAATTAAAATCAACCACTTAAAAAGTTCATCCAATTTATTCTTATATGTACACAAGTCATGTAAAACACATAAAAAAGGTAAGATATATTACAAAAGTGATGGTATGTTGTGAACATTCACCGTAAAATTGGTTTATTTTTTACCGGCATTCATTTATCACAATTAATATTTTTTTGTAATATAAACACCATTAAATTATCATTACTAATACTCTCTATTGTAGTATAAGTCACACACTTCAGTGTTATGAAAAGACATGCCCTTCAATTATCACAGCTAATACCCTTTAATAATATAAGTCACACATTTTAATCAATTTCACATATTTTTGTGTGAAACTTGTAGCCCTACACTTTGTCATTACAAAAACTACTTAAAGTGCAAATATCAATCGGTTTAAAAATATTTAGGTATCTTATTCTCCTAAACTTTTAAAATAGAAGTTACGACTACCTTGGTTATAATAAAAATACAGTCGATATTATTCCTTAGTTCGTACAAAAGTGGACCAGGATCAATATCACAATGATAAGAAAGATGACATATTCTAAAATTTTCTTTCCTTAAAATTTAAATTTTAACTTGTTGGGAGATGAATTTAATAAAAGATTATATGATTTTGATTAAGATCCCAAAACCCCTGAGTATGACATGTTCAGAATGATCTTGATAATTGAGTCAGGATTCAGTTTTAGAGTATTCAGGATGTTATCTGCAAAATGTATAGTCGCCAGATATAGTTCAGATAGTTCTCAAGACTCAAGAACTCAAGATGTTTCAAGAAACCGGTTTCAAAGATGAAATCAAGTCTCAAGACTCAAGATGAAATCGAGAATCTAAAGATCAAAGTGAGAAATCGAGATCAAGACTCAAGATGAAAATCGAGATATCAAGACTCAAGATGAAATCGAGAATCAAGACTCAAAGATGAAGACTCATTATATTACCAAGATAAATCAAGACTCAAGACTCAAGACGCAGAAGACTCAAGACGCAAGATCAAGACCGGGAAATCAAGATCAAGAATATCGAAAGCACAAGAATTATCAAGACTCAAGAATATATCAAGACTCAAGATTGAATGTTCCGAGGCAATCAATATATCTATATTCAAGGATGCAACATTGAGAGAAACGCGATGCCTTAGAAAGTTAGATATTGCCAAGACATTCAAATGCGCATAAAAAGGAACTAAGTCGGAAGTGTTGTTAAGGTTATATCAAACTCGAGTTTGTAACCAAAAAGAGCCGATTGAAGGTGTCTACCTTTAATCAAGACAAAAAAGTCAAAAAGAGGAATACGACATCGTACCATACCGACATCGGTAAATGACAAAGTGAATTTGAAAAAAGATGTCGGATGTAACGAAAGTTCAGATCGCAAAAAAGTGAAGACCAGAAATTTATATGAAAGGCTATTGCCTAAAAACATGTTAGGGAGTTTCAAACCCTAAATATAGCCGTTTTCACACACCATAAGAGGGAACTCACGGGTTATCTCTCCAACGGATAGTTTTCAAAGAGTGACCTTGGTGTATGCCTATAAATACTGGTGACCCTCTACTTTGTAAGGTTACGGGAAATTTATACGCAACTCAAGAGCTCAAACTTATTCTTGCAAAAGTTAAAGCACTCGAAATACCTTGAATTTCCCAAGTGCTTCTATATTGAAGAGAGCTCACTTTACTAAGCCTAGCTTGATAAGATTTATCCAAAGCTTAGTCGAGATATCCTAACCCTTTGCATTGTGCTTCATTGTAAAGGATATCTCATCCTAGTTGGAAACCAACCGAGAAACCCCAAACCCTTGAGAAGGTAGTTGGAGTGTGTTTGTTGGGGAGTAGAGTTGTAAAGAGTTAGTAAACTACGCGGAGTAGTCAGAAAACTCTAGAGGAGAAGTTAGTAAGCTACAGGGGTAGTCTGAAAGCTTGTGTGTGATTGAGTAAGTAAACTACGGAGGTAGTCAGAAAACTCAAGGTCGGGTTGAGTAAGTAAACTACGTGGAGTAGTCAGAAAACTCAGGGCCGAGTTGAGTAAGTAGTGAATTTCTCTAAAGAGTCAGAGAGAGTGGATGTAGGAGCTTGAGTCTCTGAACCACTATAACTGTTGTGTTCTTTATTGCTTTCCTTATCTGTGCTTAACTGTTGCATTGCCTTGATTTTGAAAGCATACTTTTCATCGATATTGGTTGGAATCAATCATTTGAAGTTGCATAAGTGAATCACAGCCTAATCACTATTTCATAAAGGGAAGGTTTTTCAGCAAAGCTTAAAACGAGTATAATCTAAGGGCCAACCATTCCGCACGACTGAGTAGCTAGAACAGATAGTTATCAAACTGAACTCTCTTACGAGGATTGATAAGCTAGTTATCGATCAAGCACCTTTCGGGATCTCTGACACTTTCGAGATTGGTTGGGATTATTTGACTCAAAGCGATTTGTGCTTCTCAGAACCTAATCTTCAGGATTATCGACCCAGTGACCTCGATGAAAAAAGTTTTTAAAATCGAACACGTGTATTCCCCCATACACGTGTAAGACTCGTTTACACCGGGACCAACAAGTGGTATCGAGGCGGTGGTTCAACTTGACCCTACTTTGTGTTGACCAAAGTTTTATTTTTAAAAATACTTGTGGTCTATCTGAATCGATCTTATTTCTTGAAATTTTTTTCTTTTCAAAAGATCGGAAAAATGTCTTCTAAAAACTTCTCATGTTCTCGATGAGAACTATGATCTATGGAGGCCCGAGAATGCGGAGGCTCATCGTATTCCAAACATGGCGTATGTGGAGAGTGGTTTCTCAAGGACCATTCAAATTTCTTTGTGGTGAATCCGAATTACTGAAGAGGAGAGAATTGATCCTAGAGCGAAATTTCCTAAGTCGATGACCAACTAACTCTGAGGAGAGAAACTTAGTCAATCTAGACTACATTGCAAAAGACACACTATATCAAAGACAATTGATGATGGTGTGATGGGAATGATCTCTCAACGTAATTTGCTAAAGAGATATGGGATACACTATTTTGTTATGTGCCAAAGGCAGATCATATAAAAGAAAACAAACTTTCAGTGGCAATTGGAAAGTTTGACAGTTTTGAAATGGATGATGGTGAATCAATAGACAAATTGGAAGTCAGATTCACTAGCATCATGAATGATCTAAACACACTTGGAAAGAAATATCCACAAAGAGAAAGTGGCATTGAAAATTCTTAGAGGTCTTTCTAAGAAATGGGATATTCATGCAATTGGTGATTGAAAACACCAAGAACATTAGTTCAATGCCATACCAACAAGTCTTCTCTGAGCTGAAAGCCTATGAATTTGTAATTGATAAGAAATCCAAAAAGGCTGACAACAAAGATGATTCTTCATCGAGTAAGAATGTGGCTTTAAAAGCCAAAGATAAAACACATAAAACTAGAGAGTTCGAGAACCCCATGCCAAACATCGGGGATGAGCTTGAGGAAAAGCTAAGACTCGATGGCAAGGAGGTTTGACGGACTTAATAGTATATTTGGAAAATACAAAAAGCTATTACGGGGAACCACGGTACCGGAAGAAATCTGAGGACGGATCAACCGAGAAGAAGAAGGACACGAAAGTGAAGGATCTTCATCGAGAAAAGAAGGACTCCAAGTCAAAGAAGAAAATGATCGGGATGATGATGCAACAGATCTTTATAATTGCGGAAGAAAGGTCACTTCAAATTATGATTGTCGAGTTGAGTCTTAGGAGAGAAGAGAAAGACAAGCTAAAAGAGACCGGAAGTTCTCAAGCAAAAAAGGCCATGGTTGCGAGAAGAAGAACACTCTCGAGGAGGGATCTAGCTTTTCATATGAGATATTCTCGGGGACGGTGAAAGTGATGACATCTGTCGATGGCCATTGAGGAGGTAAACTCTTCATCTCTGTTGTTGCTCTACACTAGCACAAGAGTTTTCTAGTTCCACTAAAACAGATCATTTTGACTGATGGATTCCTTTGAGAATCGATGAAGGACTATCTTTGTTTTTGCAAGGATCGCTAAATAAAACTCAAGAGCATAATAAGGCGAATCTTTGAAAATCTAAAATGGAAAGACTCTAGCAAAACCGAGATCACTTCTCAATTAATTGGAACTCTTGATGAATGGATGTTACGAAAGTACAACTCTCGAGAAAGAGAAGTTGATCATGTCCCTAGCGAAAAAGCTAGAGAAATCCATCAAGAGATTCAACTAATCGAAGCGAGTTCAATGACCTCTCTCGAGAAGCATAAAACTCTGAGCTGTGAGGATAGTGCGAAGAAGTTAACTCTATTGAATAAAGCATCTAATGTGATAGATGAAATTGAGAATTACCAGAGATCTCGCCACTATAAAAAGCTGGATTGGGATACATTCGAGGGGGAACCTCACAAGGTCATCGAATCTTTGCATCATGTAAGAAGAAGACTATCTTTGTAAAAACCGATGGCACCTACACTTCAAGTGAAGTAATGCCCAAGGTTGTAGACAAGGGAAAAAGACCTATGGTTTTGAAGAAAAGTGAATGATCGAGGTTAGAAAGCCAAAACCTCGGTGAAGGCTAGAAAACTGAAGCGATCGATTGGAAAGTTTCAGCAAGTACTTCAAAGCCTCGGGGCTAAGAATGCAAACTGAAAGGCTCCACACCGAACCATCGAGGAATCCTCGGATGAGAAACACTTTCAAAGCAGAGACATTCTCAATGAAGAGACCAAGTCCTCGAAGACCTTCGAAAAGACCACGATTTCAAGATACAAACAACCACGAACCTCACACTTTTAAAGGTAAAGGTTATCCGAACCCGATTCAACAAAGATTTAGACCGGTTTGCACAAAAGCCCAAGCATCCGAACAAAAGTCCTGAACCAAAGAAGAATTCAAAAGCCCATGTTCATGCTAAAAAGCTAGCACACATATACGAGAAGTTCTCGCTAAGGCACCCAGAGTAGTAGATGTGTATGTTGATGTTTATGGAGGACAAATTAGCCACTCTAAAGTGATTAGAGTTGTCGGTGATTTGGATTCGAAAGGTACATCTAACCTTGTAGGACCCTACACAAATTGGGTACCTAAGAATTGATCTGTTTTTAGGGAGAAAACAAGGGCACTAAACCCGACTAATGATCATACGGCAAGCGATGAAAGAGAGATGAAAAAGCTCTCGACATTTGGTATCTTGACGGTGGATGTTCAAGACATATGACAGGATACAAGAAGACACTCAAATTGACTATGTTGAACAAAGGGCCCTGAGATCACTTTTGGAGATAATTCAAAGGGATGATTGAAGGATATGGAACTTTGGAAATCGACTTCGATTCATATCCATGGTGTTTCATATGTATACGGATTGAAGCATAATTTGCTTTCAATTAGCCAATTACGTGATAAGGGTTTCAATGTTGAGTTCTCTAAAAACTTATGTTTTGTAAAAAATGATACATCACGAAAGTTTTCTTGTTGGTACAAGAAAAGTGAATGTGTATCTTTGGCGATTGGAGTTACGCTCCTAAAGATACATGTTTAGTTCTTTAAAAGTTCCACAGATACCCGGTTGGTTATGGCATAAAAGAATGAATCACCTAAATTTCAAAACCCTGAACAAGCTTGCAAGATTAGCCCTTGTGAGAGGGTTACTTTAATGAAGTGTTTAGTAAGGAACATATTTGTGATGCGTGCGAGAAAGGAAAAGCAGATAAGAGCATCATTTAAAAAGTAAAGTTGAGGTTTCTCTTGAAAAAAGAATACTTGATTACTACATATGGATCTTTTTGGTCCTATAACACTGTAAGCACTAATGGCGGAAATACACATTGGTAGTAGTTGATGACTACTCGAGATATACTTGGGTCATATTCTTTTCGAAGAAAGAGACTCGAGATAAAGTTTGGAGAGTTTCTTGAAAATGCTCGATATTGAGAAAAAATCGAGTGTGGTCAAAATCGGATCGACAAAGGAATTGAATTCATAAATCATATCATATCGATTATTGTGCGAGAGAATGGAATTTCACATGAAACATCAAATTTGCAAGGACCCCTCAACGAGAATGGTGTTCTTTGAAAGGAGAACATGACTCGAAAGAAGTTTGCAAGGACTATGATAAATTTGAAGTGACATTCTAAAAGATTTTGAAATTTGAAAAGTCGCCAACACTTGCATGCTACTCGGAAACAGATCCATCTTGACCAAGAGTCAAGGCAAAACACCCTATGAGCTTTGGAATGAAAGGAAGCCTCTTGTTTTTCTTTCTTTTCGTGTGTTTGGTTGCAAATGTTTCATACACAATAATGGTAAAGATCGGTTGAAAACTTTTGATAGTAAAGGCGATGAAGGAATATTCTTAGGATATTCGAAGTCAAAAAGCTTTCGAGTTTACAAGCGTAGGACTCTTATTGTGGAGGAAACACCTCATGTTGTTTTTGATGAATCTATTTGTGTTGAAGAAACAGGGAACATGATGCGATGAACCGACTAAGAGGATCACCAGATTAAGCCCGAGCAGAAAGATAAATCATCCATTGAACACGAAAAGAAGAAGTCGGTCACATTCTATGATTGGGTGACTCGGACTTCGAATAAGGAAGTTGAGAATGGAACTTCGGGATGGTGAGCCTCGGGAAAACCAACACTCAAAAGGTGACCAATCCGAGCAGACACACGATTCGGACTTCGGTATGTGATGCCAATGAAGATGTGGTCACGGTGAGGCAAATTCTCGAATCTATCAACCAAAGGGAACAAATGTCTCGACAATGTTTCGAATAGAATTTCCACGAGGAAGATGATTCTCTTTTCCTTTTCATTGTTCCTCGAGTTTGTTTGATTTAATCTGAACCTAACATCTCAAATGTTGAGGATATTATTGAAGGGGAACATCAAGAAGGAAATGGTTAGATAGTCATCCTACAAGTCGATTGTGGGTGATCTAACCGAAGGTGTTAAGACAAGAAGGTTCCATGGTGAGAGTGCACTATTCTCGTTGCTTTCCTTTTCGGAGAAAGAACTCTGCCGAGATTGGTGAAGCTCTACAAGATTCTTATTGGATTCTTGCTATGCAAGATGAAATTTGAATCAATTCTCAAGGAATGAAGTATGGGAGTTAGTAGATAGACTGAAAGGCACAATGTCATTGGAACCAAGTGGGTTTTCAAGAATAAAAGAGATGAAAACAACAACATTGTAAGAAACAAAGGCAAAATTTAGTTGCACAAGGTTATTCCCAAGAAGAAGGCTTGGATTATGATGAAACCTTTGCTGTTGTTGCAAGACTAGAAGCCATTAGATTGTTTCTTGCATATCTTTGCCCACATGAAGTTCTGATCTATCAAATGGATGTGAAAAGTGCATTTCGAGCGGTGTGCTTAAAGAAGAGGTTTATGTAGAACAACCTCCCGGCTTCAAAGCAGAATGACCAAGTTTCTGAGGCTCGAAAAAGCTTTGTATGGTCTCAAACAAGCACCCGAGCATGGTATGATACTCTTTCTCGGTTTCTTCTTGACCATGGTTTTGTCAAAGGGAATTTGTTGATAGAACTCTCGTTCGGGATAGAGGATGGGGAAGAGATCTTACTAGTTCGGATATATGTTGATGACATCATTTTTGGATCTCCAAACCATCAATTTGTGTGAAAAGTTTTTCAACATCGATGAAAGGCAAGTTTGAGATGTCAATGATGGGAGAGATGAATTTCTTTCTAGGTCTTCAAGTGAAACAATCAAAGGAAGGAATATTCATCAACCGTGCAAAATACACCGGAGATCGATTGCAAAATATGGTGTACAAAATTGCAATGCGGTTAGGATTCCTATGAATACTAACTACAAGATGGATCTGATTAGGAAAGGCAAATCGGTGAATCATATCGATTATAGAGGAATCATTGGATCATTGCTCTATCTCATACAACAAGTAGGCGGATATAACATTTGATGTTGGGATATGTGCAAGATACCAAGCTAATCCTAAGACTAGTCACATGGAGGTCGCCAAAAAGATACTAAGATATCTTAAGGGCCACAGTGAATAGAGGATTATGGTATCGGTGATGATAACCTTGAATTAAGCGGGTTACTCGAGATCTCGACTCACGAGAGGTTGTAGAATTGATGTGAAGTCCACAAGGAACTTGTCAATTTCTAGGAAGCAAGCCGATATCTTGGTTTTCAAAAAGCGGACCTCGATAGCAACAAGTACTCATGAAATTTGAATACATGGGCTGCGAGGAAAGTTCGCGTGCTTTCGATTCTTTGGCTCGGACAACAATTAAGGGATTGTAAAGTTGAAGCCAATGAAGTACCAATATTTTGTGACAACAATAGTGCCATTGCTATTTCACAAAATCCAGATTGCACACCGATCATGGCGCATGTGGATATCGAGACATCACTTCATCGAGAGATCATGTCGAGAAAAAGGACATAAGGATGGAGAAAATTCATCTTGATAGGCAAAGAGCGATATCTTGACTAAACCTTTGGGTGAATCAAGATTTCGGGAACTTTCGGTTGAATTAGGGATGTTAGAACGGTGTATAGAGTAAAATGAAAAATTGAAGATTTTCGGATGCATGAAACTTTTTCTCGAATTCTCGAGAAACTTCGGGATAAAATGGAAATCTTGAATCGAGTCTCGAAACTTCAGATTCTTGAAGGTCAAGATCAAGAGCATCTTGAACCTATTCATTTTCGATTATTATCTTGACATTTTATCAAGGATGCGATCGATAAAAGACCGATAGAGGGAAATTAGTCCGAAGAAGTAAAGACTCACGCGACTCACTTATTGCTCAAGTAAAACTTCGGTAATCATTCGCAATAAATACAAAACACCGAGGAATGTTTTTGAGCGGGATCGTTTTAAATTAGAAGAAGGTCAATAAATCATTTAATGCTCGCCACATTATTGACCAATGAGGATATTTTGGCGGCTTACTTTTTAGAGATCGTTTTCAGATATACCGATTAATCGAGATTAATCTCAACCATTGCTTTTCACCTAACCAACACGATTCTCCACGATCTCGAAGCTATATATACCCCTTTAAGCCATTCAAGCCAAAATTTTATCAAACCCTTCGTTCCCAAATCCTCTGCAATTAAAAATCCCTTCATTTTAAATCTCCAAACCCTAAATCTTCAAATTCTTAAATCAATCTCTAAAATGGCCCCAACCTTGTTCGAGAAATTAGCCATAACCAACAAGCCATGGTACGAGTTCGTTGTCTCACTTGAAAGCACAACCAACTCAAAGCCAGAAGAGGAGGCTCTGCATATGATTCGATGGCTAAAATCACCCATCTAGTCATAAGTTTGACTGCAGCCGGAGTTCGGAGTTAAAAAAAAAGTAATCGAATTCATCTGTAATTTGAGAATAGATGAAGAAGATGGTATGCATTCTTCGATTACCACATCACATTTAGAGCATTCGTCAAAATACGTCGATTTTGAGAGGGATTTGTGCATAATTCCGAAAAATCTGAATGATGTCTTTGAGCTCTGTGATAGAGGAGAGGATCCTGCGATGTATATGTCGGATAGAGAAGCGAGAGTACCTAGATTGGATTCTTTGAGAATCTGTTAAATTTGAGGCGACATTGCATAAGAGGCATCTAAAGCCACAATATCGTGTCTTTGATGGATATTGTGAGCAAGTGCATCATGAGTCTTCTTGGGGAGTTTTGAGTGCATTAGTACCCCGGCTTCGATTGATGGCGGCGATCGAGGCATCTCCTACCACCGACTGTTGGCTGAAATTCTTAATTCGGATGGTGACGAGACAAGCCAAGGTCATAAAAAGGGTCGATGGGACAATCACGATGAAAGGCAAGATCCACCATGCCACCAAAATTGCTTATATTTTGGAGATGTGCGAGAGGAGGAGGATATCTTTCGCCAATTCAACCCCATTCCTAAAGCCAAAATTCTCTTCAAGCCTTCTTTGTGAAAAGCGAGCCATTCGAGGGAAAAGAAAAAAGAAGGTAGAATCACCTTCATACGTAGGCCGAGAAAGAGACCCAACAAACGGGGGGAAGGTTCATTGGAGGCAAAAATGGAGCAAGGAGCAAAAACCGATGAAGCGGAAGGATCTTGCTCCAAAGCGCAAAAGATTAGTGGTTCTCACCGACGGTGAAGGTACTTGATGATTCCGGCGAGATACAACCCGAGGGCAAAACAACTCAAAGTTCGCCATTACAAGTGTTGGCTCAGTTATCTCTAGGACCTGAGGATCGGGCCGAGGAGCGGAGTCTTCTCCGAGGTGCTTTCGAGACATCACTAGTTCGATAAAATTTCTCGGGAAATTTTTAAAGGAGCTCAGACCAAAGAGATGCCTACCCGCCGGATGTGCGGGCTCAGACGGAAGAGCCAACTCAAAGTCGACCAAGATGTGCAGTGCTCGGGGACCGACGAGCCAACGAGACTAAACCGAGGATATGCCACTCAGGCCTCAGAACCCACTCGGATCTAAACCGAGGACTGAATGCACAAACTTCGAGACACTACCGAGGCTCGGGAGCAAAATATTCTTGATGAGCTCGAGTGATCTCTTTGCTTGATCCCTTAGCGAAGCTTCTCTTGAACCAGAGAGCCCGAGATGGAAGAAGGGTGAGGTCAAGAAGGCGAGTGGAGGAGCAAGGGGAACGGTTCATCCTTGACCGCTACCACGAGCTCAAATTTCATACCCCGATCGCAAGATGTTTTCTTCAGATTAAGGGCGACAAGATATATCCTCAATCGACTCTTCCCGAGATGCTTGATATTCTTTGCATTCGGAGGGGAAGACCGGTGGAATGAGGAGACCGACTTCTCGGGGTGGGGAAGGACAAATCTCGGGATGAAAATTTCCGATTTTGATGAAATTTGGTTGGAGGAAGCTAAATGAGAAGAAAACAATGAAGTTGGTGCCCCTAAGCGGCGGAGACAAATCCAAAGATGGAGATGGGGACCAACAGGAGATGCCGAGGATCGATCTCAAATGGAAAAAAGAGACTTCATTCTTTCGATCAACCTCGGTGAAGTTAGCACTCTTCAGGTACCTTTTGGCACTATTAACAATTATGCCAAAGTTCTTGAAAGTACTATCTTTAATTCGAATTGTCGATAAGCGGATCGAGGCTCAAATGGAGATGGAGCTCGGGATGAAGTGAAGCTTAGGATGATCAAACAAAGCCGTGAAGGAAGGAAGGAAGGTTCGAGATTGATCTCGCTCCGTAATGGAGAAAGCGTGAGAAGATTGAGCCAATGGCGATCAAAATTGCTCGAGATGGAAGAAACGTTGGCTAATCAAGCTCGAGACAATGGAAGGACTTAGCCATTCTTTGAAGCGGTGCAGATCAAAACACTCGACCACTCGGATGACCTCCATGGAAGAAAATTTGAATGAAAAATTTGGAGGAGTCAACGCAGAGTTAAGTCTTTGAAATGAAACGAAGCACTAGGAATCGATTAATTTCTAGAGGTGAAACTAGCAAGAGAAAAAAAATGAGATCTTGATCAAATCATTGTTGAGGAAATGAGCTCGGTTCTTTCATGACCAAGATGACAGAGATGCTTAAAGATGCACTCTCCGGCGGTTGCCCACTTATCTCGAAGAACTTTACGTGGCTAAGAACCACATCGGAGAATGGAAGATGAGCAAGATCGGTTAGCGGGGAGAGATCCATTTGTGTGAGCAAAAGAAAGATCACATGGACACGGCTCTCTCCGGACTTCTTCCAAATTACGGTGCGGGGAAGGGGGAAAAGGAAGGTGAAGACCTCGGGAAGTTCATGGCACATACTTTGGAGAAGAAGGCTCAAAAAGATTTGAAATGTACAATCTAGCCAAAGCCTTAAAAAAGTTGAAGTTCTTGATAAATTGAAATTCGCTCAGTGGAGAAGCCCATCTACACTCGAAGTTTCTGAGCAAACCATGCTTGAGGTTGCAAGAGAGAAACTGAGTGCTAGAACTAAGGTTGGAACAAGCCAGCGGTGCCGAATCGCTTTATGAAGAGGAAAAAAAAAGCCTTGGGCGTTGTTCAACCCTGTAAGCAAGCGTCTGCAAAGCTTCTAAGCCAATCGAGAGAAAGCTGATTCTGGATGATGAAGATGCAGAAGAATCTGAGTCTCAACCTCAGAAGAAAGTCTTCAACACCAGAGATGCTCTGAAGTTACTCCAAAAAGAACAAGCCAAGAAAGCTGCTGCTTCGGTCTCAGGAGCGTCTGTGATCAGAAAGAAGATAGACGAAGAGCAGAAGCGAAGGAGTGACTTCAGGAAGTTTGCGAGCAAGAGGAAGGGAACATCGAAAGCGTTAAAGTGGCCCCACGTTGATAAATGGATGCCCATTAAACTCAATGACATGTGGGAAGAAGTGAAGAGAACCTTACGGTTCAATTCACGATGTTCTCGAGGGAATGGAGAGGGAAGGCTCGGATCGTAAGCGAAGCTTTTCATTGAATATCTTCTAATCTTCTATCCAAAGTATCTCCAAGGCTGGATTAACCTTGCGGATGAAGGTGGAGTACAGATAGTAGCCCCTGGTCCATATTCCTATTCTCCTCCAAGACTTGGTAATGGCTTGGTAAATGAGAAGGCCATTACGCAAGAAATTGCTCAGTATGCTGGTCAGTTGGGATTAACAGGGAACAGTCCGGACATCATCAAGGAGAGGAATGAGCTGAAGAAAAGATTTTTCGGAATGTTCAACCTGGAGGTGCCAGCTGATGAAGTCGAAAATGAAGCAAACTGAAGAGCCGAATCTGAAGACTGAAGATTGAAGAACTCAGAAGATTCTGTAATCTTTAAATTTTGTCTTTTTGATTTTGTTGATAAAAATCTCATTGTAATCTGTAATGGTATACTTATCATCAATGAAGATTTTTCATTATGCTCAAAAGATAATACCTTATTATCTTATTTACATGTCTTTTATTTTGATATGCTGATTGTATGTCTCTGAACTAACTGAATGATGATATGGGAAAATTGTTTAAGCATTTAGTAATGAACTACTTAAAGAGATTCATTACTGAAGAAATAACTGGATGTCTTAAGTGTTGGAAAAACTCTCTGAAAGTATTGAGAGATTCTCTGATTCAGAATTTGTTAAGAGACAACCAATCTTGTGATAGGATAAACTGAAACCTGAGTATAGGTTATGAATTTGTAACAAGATAGGTTTTGGCATCATCAAAAAGGGGGAAATTGTTGGGAGATGAATTTAATAAAAGATTATATGATTTTGATTAAGATCCTAAAACCCCTGAGTATGACATGTTCAGAATGATCTTGATAATTGAGTCGAGGATTAGGTTTTAGAGTATTCGAGGATGTTATCGCAAAATGTATAGTCGGCAGATATAGTTCGAGGATAGGTTCAAGACTCGAAGAACTCAAGATGTTTCAAGAAACCGAAGTTTGAGATGAAATCAAGTCTCTGAAGACTCAAGATGAAATCGAGAATCTAAAGACTCGAAGGAGAAATCGAGACTCAAGACTCAAGATGAAAATCGAGATATCAAGACTCAAGATGAAACCGAGAAATCAAGACTCAAAGATGAAGACTCGAAGATATCGGTCCAAGATAAATCAAGACTCGAAGAAGACCTCAAGACTCGGAAGACCCTCAAGACGCAGAAGAAGACTCAAGACGCAAGATCAAGATCAAGACCGAGGAAATCAAGATCAAGAATATGAAAGCACAAGAATTATCGAAGACTCAAGAATATATCAAGACTCGATATGAATGAATGTTCCGAGTAATCGAATATATCTATCGAAGGATGCAACATCGAGAGAAAAGCGATGCCTTAGAAAGTTAGATAATGCCAAGACATTCAAATGCGCATAAAAGGAACTAAGTCGAAGTGTTGTTAAGGTTATATCAAACTCGAGTTTGTAACCAAAAGAGCCGTTGAAGGTGTCTACCTTTAATCAAGACAAAAGTCAAAAAGAGGAAGACGACATCAGTACCATACCGACATCGACAAAGGACAAAGTCAAAAAAAAGATGTCGATGTAACGAAAAGTTCCAGATCTGCAAAAAGTGAAGACCGGCTACATGAAAGGTTATTGCCTAAAACATGTTAGGGAGTTTCAAACCCTAAATATAAATTTTTTCACACACCATAAGAGGGAACTCACGGGTTATCTCTCCAACGGATAGTTTTCAAAAGAGTGACCTTGGTGTATGCCTATAAATCTTTGGTGACCCTCTACTTTGTAAGGTTACGGGAAATTTATACGCTTAACTCAAGAGCTCAAACTTATTCTTGCAAAAGTTAAAGCACTCGAAATACCTTGAATTTCCCAAGTGCTTCTATATTGAAGAGAGCTCACTTTACTAAGCCTAGCTTGATAAGATTTCTCCAAAGTTTAGTCGAGATATCCTAACCCTTTGCATTGTGCTTCATTGTAAAGGATATCTCATCCTAGTTGAAACCAACCGAGAAACCCCAAACCCTTGAGAAGGTAGTTGGAGTGTGTTTGTTGGTGAGTAGAGTTGTAAAGAGTTAGTAAACCACGCCGAGTAGTCGAAAAAAACTCTAGAGGAGAAGTTAGTAAATTTCTGAGGGTAGTCCGAAAGCTTGTGTGTGATTGAGTAAAGTAAACTACGGAGGTAGTCGAAAAAACTCAAGGTTGGGTTGAGTAAGTAAACCACGTGGAGTAGTCGTAAAAACTCGTAGGGCGAGTTGAGTAAGTAAACTACGAGATAGTCGTAAAGCTCGAAGTTGATAGTGAATTTCTCCGAAGAGTCGAGAGAGTGGATGTAGGAGCTTGAGTCTCTAAAAACCACTATAATCTTTGTGTTCTTTATTGCTTTCTTATCTATGCTTAATCATTTGCATTGACTTGATTTTGAAAGCATACTTTTTCATCGATATTCAGGTTGGAATCAATCCATGAAGTTGCATAAGTGAATCACAACCTAATCACTATTTCATAAAGGGAAGGTTTTTCAAAGAAAGCTTAAAACGCAGTATAATCTAAGGGCCAACCATTCAAGACGACGAAAGAGTAAATTTAGAACAGATAGTTATCAAACCGAACTCTCTTCCGAGGATTGAGAAGCTAGTTATCTGATCCAAGCAACTCGGGATCTCGACACTCGAGATTCGGTTGGGATTATCTCGAGGTATCCAAAAAGAATTTCGGAATCATTATCTCGATGAGACTTTTTTCGAGAGCGATCGTGTCTTCTCGAACCTAATCTTGAGGATTATCGACCCAGCCGACCTCGATGAAAAAAGTTTTTAAATCATCGAACCGTGTATTCCCCATACACGCGTGTAAGACTCGCTTCTGTAGGGACCAACATAACTTATCTTAATTTTGTTAACAGTTTTAAAAGTTGATTTCTCAAATTATAAAAGAGATACAAGTATCTACTTAAGCCAAACTCTTGTTTAGCTAGAAACTTTCTAAAATTAGCATGTTTAAGTTTAATCAAATTCATTTAACATACACTTATATTTTTGGTCAAAATATCATGAAAGTTGAAAAGGCATGAATTCACATCCAATTGATTACATGGATAAACTCAACTAATCTAAAGTAAACTGAGTCCATAAATAATTAGATTATTAATCAATTAAAACATCTTTAATTAATTTTACCAAAAAACATTATCCAATTAATTATAAATGTAGACGAATGTAAATATTTTATAAGTAATAAAAAAATAATTTACAAAAGGAAAAAGAAAAGGTAGAATAAATGGAAATTTTCTGAAGCTGTCTGAATGCCCCCTTATGTCAAAGTATGTGCCCCACTGTCCTTTGTCTTTCTTTCTTAAAACACACACTGTATTTTTACCTTCAAAAAATAACAACAATTTTCAGGTAATTCAAATTCTAAGGTTTTTTTTTTTTTTTAATAATTACAAGATGAAATAATGGTAAGAACAACAATATTAACAACAACAATAATAATAATAATACAATCTACCGAATATTGCAAGATTAGAGAAAATTGAAATTAGTCAAGAAAAAGGTCACACTTTTATTTCATGATTCTTCAACAAACAAAACATTCATCAATTCCCAAGACAATCTCTATCTTGTATCTCCATTTTATCTCCACTCTCACTCTTTCTTCACTTTCCTTCATTTAGGGTTTGGGTTTTCTCCATTCTTCTCTCTTCTAGGGTTTTGCACCAACAAGACTGGATTTTTACACCTCATTTTTGGTTTCCAACGATAAAGTGTAGTATTACTAAAAGGGAAAAAAAGCCCCACATTTTGCGTTTCAAGAGAAAGAGTAAACTAAAATTAAAAACCCATTTGAGGGAATTTCTTTTTCTGCTTTTCCGGTGATGGGATTTGGCTGGATCAGTGGAATTCTGAGATCCTGTTTCTGATGGCTTGAGCTTAATTAAAGTGGCGAAGATCGTGTTTAAGTTTAATCAATCAGTCGATGGAATCCAGTTTTGTTTTAGTGAAGTAAAGAGGAAAAAGAGGCGGAAATTGGGGTTGGAGACATGCATTTTGCTAAGCTTGATGATTCTCCTATGTTTCGGAAACAGGTTGTGTGTGTGTGTGTGTGTGTGTATGTTTTTTTTTGTCTTTCAGCCATTTGTTGCATATGACCTAACTTTAGTTGTGTTTGGTGCTGGAATTAAGTATATTTTGGGCTGATGGTGATTTGATTACTTGTTCTTTAGCCTCAATTTTGAATTGCTCCAATGGACTAGTGTGATTTTGATTGTTTGGAATTGCCCCTTTTCAGTTTTGAATGAATAATCCAAGGTTTGAAATCTTTGATCCTCATAATTTTCTGTAAAAATAAAAATTGAGTTATGTTTACTTCTAAATATTGAAGAAATGTTGGCTTTTGTGTATCTGGGACAGTTATCAACCTTCTCAATAATTGAGCTTGTCCAATTGGGCAGTAGTGTACTTTTCTTGTCCAATTTCTTTTAGTTTTCGAGGAAAAATAAGGAAAAATCTTGATGTTATTATCCTTTAATGTTGCCATTATCATTCATGGTACCCAAAATGATCCATGTTCAAAAATATATTTTATGATGATGCCTAAAGTTGTTACACATTTTTGCATATCATTCAACAGCTGATCTGTTGCTTCAGCAAATTTGAACTCATTCTGTTGGAATTTTATGATTTGATTGTAGAAAAGTGATATACAAAGTGCACTTTGATTTCATTTCATGATTTCCATCGATATGCTTCTTGGTGCTTGGTATACCTTTGATTTCCGTCTGGCAATATTTTTTTTTAAAATGGCTTCTCTCTATGTGAATAACAGATACAGACCTTGGAGGAAGGTTCTGACTCCTTGGGAGAAAGATGTCTGAATTTTTACAAAGGATGTCGGAAATACACGTGAGAACGATATTGTTATCTTTCAAATTTTTGTGGTCATATTTTTACATTTATATTTTCAAGGGTATTTAATGTTGGTGCTGTCAGATTTACTCAAATTAAAATAATCAGTGTTCAATGCTGTTGATTTTTAATACAAACGATAAGTACAAACGAAATACTACTCTTTGATTCTTTGCCTAATTTACTCAGTGTTCAATGCTGTTCATTCTTAGATGTATCTTGAAGTTAATCGAATCTAGGATAATTCTTTTGCTGACTTGTGGTGATATCAAATTACCAATTAATGCAATTGCTGTAATTCACGTTAGAATTGAAACTGATGTAATTCAAACCATATAATTGATTTAAATAAACAATAATACCATAGAAAATATGTGCTCAATGCTGATAGTTACTGTTATAGGAGGTTTATTTTATGCTACAAAGCTATGATCCGTTCTTCAATAAGATTCAGCATCATTTTCCTAAAAAAAATGTGGCATTAGTTGAAGATTAGGAAGCAAGATATCAGCGGGAGGCACTTATTCTCTGTGTGCAAAAAGAACTACTCTTAATGTCCATAGTAGATCTTCATATTTAAGGTTTTGCCAAAGTCTTGTATGCACTATGTGAACCATGCATTTCAAGTGCATTTTTAAATGGTATTAGTTGTTTTACTAAAAGGAATAATTTGGTCAGTATTAGTTGTCATCACCGAATAGTTAGTATCAGTTATTTTCACTTAGAAAGTTGTGTAAAGTTGCTCCATACAACTGGTGGACAAGGGACTTACTCTTACGCTTTAGGTTAACTTTATAAATATGGTGCAAGATGTTACATATTTCTAAGAAGCCGTGCGGTTCAAATATATTTCAGTTACTGGAAAATTAGAGTTGATCTGTTTATCTACATTCTTTCTATTTGATTTTGTAGTATCTGAAAGTTTTAGACTTTCAATTCTCTCATTTGATTTACAGTGAAGGACTCGGTGAAGGATATGATGGAGACATAGCTTTTGCTAGTGCACTTGAAACTTTTGGTGGGGGCCACAATGACCCTATTAGTGTTGCATTTGGAGGTATTGATTCCATTTAATGCTTATTCCATCAAAACTTTTAGTGGGACTCCAACTGTTAAAATATTTGGATTGTGAATGATTGAAATCAAGAGTTTTTTTCTGAGCAGTCGTATTGATGAAAATTCTTTTAATTTCATTTTTTTCTTTGTTTTGAGCTTATCAGTACTTCGATTAAAAAAATGATGGTGATTAATTTCAAATCTGATGCTTGTAGGTCCTGTTATGACAAAATTCACTATTGCATTGAGGGAAATTGGGACATACAAAGAAGTTCTTCGGTCTCAGGTATAAACTCTTCATTATTTCTTTAATAATCAATACTATTTGTTCCAAAGACAAGGCATGCAAGAAAGAGTTCTCCAACAGCTTAAATGTGAAATTAAAATTTTGTGCTGACAACCTATTTACATTTAAAGTATTCTTTCCCAGCATAATTTATCTGTTTAATAGCCACATAATATTAAAATGTATGAGCAGCTGTATTCTTTTTTTGTGCATCATTAGTTTAGGATCTGCCATCCGTAATGCTGGATGTATTGCTTGAAATATTGTAATAAATGCATAAAATGAATGTGAACACATAGGGAAATGTATTGTGTATCACATATGTTTAACTGTTTATATTTTGCATGTACAGGTTGAGCATCTGCTAAATGACCGATTGCTGCAGTTTGTGAATTTGGATTTGCATGATGTCAAGGTACCATATACTGATATACTATCAACTCCTTTTGATTTGAAATTTTGGTTGACGAAGTAAGCTATTTAAACGATGAGATGTTCATTATATTATATATAATTAAATTTGAATGTGTTATATTTTCATCAAATTATAATATAACAATATAATCATTAAATATTCCAAAAGTATGTACTCAATATAGCTTTTTATCATTTTACTAATGGGTAATAGTATGCAGGAAGCACGCAAACGCTTTGATAAAGCCAGTCTTATCTATGACCAGGTGATCTTTTGGCTGCTCGATTCTTTGTTCTTGCAATTACTACATAATGCAAGTATCTGTCTACAAATCTTGTTGGGTTGAAGATTGGGATTGGGTAGTGCAAATATTTGCATTTCTGAATAGCTTGGTTTAATATCAAGTCCAGACCTTCCGTATTAAGTTCAGCTGGGCAGATCTTCCTCTAAAAACTTGATATGTATGAAATATTGCCTCCTTTCAAACATGCCAGATAGAGGCACTGTTATGGGATGAAACAGTGAAACTAAAATCAGTGGCTTAAACACCATAATACATTGTTAAGGATGATTCTCCAATTTAAATGCTAATTTAAAGTAGCAATTGTCTTTCCATGAATGTGAAAGAAATGTATTCTTTCCCCTTCATATGAATTATATTTTTTTTAGCCAACCTGTTGTAGGTTGATACTCTGATTAATTTATAAGTGGGTTTATTTGACAGTTGACTTATCTGACTTGGGCTAACCATTAGCAAGTAATGATGGTATAAAGTGTTGCTACCTGCGCCAATGAGTAGCACTTGGGTGCACCAGTTGCACGGTGCAACTGGTGCACCAATAATACTGTTCAATGAAAACAACTAATATTATTCAGTGAAAACGTTCTAATTTGTAGCATGTTGTGACAGGCTCGTGAGAAGTTTTTGGCATTGCGAAAAGGCACAAGAAGTAATGTAGCAACTGTTCTGGAGGAGGTAAAAATTAAAATACGAAACTTGTTGCCATAAAGCTTAATCATGTAATGCCCATTATACCCCCTTCTTCATATTCTAATACTGCCTGAAATGATTTCAGGAGCTCCATCATGCTAGGTCAACTTTTGAGCAGGCACGATTTAACCTGGTTGGTGATTTTGCCCACTTTTTGATGATCTTTAGATTGTTCTGAAGGCATTGTGACTGATTCCTTATAATCACATATGTAGCACATGCTTAAATTGAATATTGATCCTTCAGGTGACTGCCCTTTCCAACGTTGAAGCAAAGAAAAGGTTTGAGTTCTTGGAAGCAGTTAGTGAAACAATGGCTTCTCACCTTCGCTATTTCAAACAGGTAAAGCTGAATTGTAAAATTTGATGTTGCTTTCTTTTTCAACTCCTCTAATTCTTTGGTTTCATGTAGGGTTATGAGCTGTTGCATCAGATGGAACCGTATATTAACCAGGTTTGTGTTAGCTTTTAATTTCCTTTGGTTTCAGAAGTATAAGAAAACCCAAAGCTTATGCTGTATCTTTCTTAATCAACTTTCTCTTCATAAATATTCAAAGATACAACATTTCATTTGCAGGTCTCAACTTATGCTAAGCAATCTAAAGATAGATCCAACTATGAGCAGGCAGCTCTTAATGAAAGGATGCAAGAATATAAAAGACAGATCGATAGAGAAAGTCGGTGGTCTTCAAATGGTTCGAATGGATCTCCTAATGGGGATGGAATACAAGCCATTGGGAGGAGTTCACATAAGATGATAGAGGCTGTCATGCAATCTGCGGCAAGAGGAAAGGTCAAAGAGTATTAACATTAAGAAAACCTCTGGATTATTATGATTATGTCCTTCCTCTCCCCGTTTCCTTTTTCCATTCCATTTTCTTGTTAGCATACCTACCTGAATCCTAGATGATCTTTCAGGTTCAAACAATCAGGCAAGGTTATCTTTCGAAACGTTCCTCAAACCTAAGGGGTGATTGGAAAAGAAGGTTCTTCGTTCTCGATAGCCGAGGAATGCTTTACTATTATCGGAAAAGAAGCAGCAAACCTTCTGTGAGTTGATATTCAAATTGTAATAATTAAAAATAGACCTGTTTTTCTCTGGATATCTTGTCCTTTAACCCCATGAAATATCAGGGCTCTGGGACTCAACTTTCTAACCAAAGGAATAGTTCTGAACTGGGTTCTGGATTGCTAAGTCGTTGGTTGTCTTCTCATTACCATGGTGGGGTCCATGATGAGAAATCTGTTGCTCATCATACTGTGAACCTCTTGACTTCAACGATTAAAGTCGATGCTGACCAGTCAGATTTGAGGTTCTGCTTTCGAATAATATCCCCAACAAAGAACTATACATTGCAGGTCTGCTTTTGTACTCGCTATCTTCACAATGCTTCTTCACTTCTCAATTGTGTACACCAGTTGCTCGGTGCGACTGTACACAGCTAATACTTTACAGTAGAAACAACTAATATCTTTTAGTTAAACAACTAATACTATTTAAAAATGCACTTGAGTTACATGGTGCATACAAGATTTTTTTTTTTTTGTTAAATAAACATTTAATAGTTTCTCTTGATGAGTTGGTAATGTTATAGGTAAAAGTTCTTTTCTTTTGCTTGTCAGTGCAGGCAGAGAGTGCCTTGGATCAAATGGACTGGGTTGAGAAAATAACAGGGGTCATAGCGTCATTATTGAGTTCTCAGACTCCTGAAAGGGTATTTTTTTCTGTGAGTTAATTAATTATCACTCCTTTCAGATATTCTGATGATTAAAAATTTGTTATCAATTATTCAGTGTTTAACTTCTAGCCCAATGGGTAGTGGCCATCATCGATCCACCAGTGAGAGTAGTTCGTTTGAAAGTGCTGACTTTGATCATGGAGCACTTGAAGAATACACATCTGAGAGATTTACCTCGTTGAATATAGATCGTCCTCTTAGGAGCTCACAACAGCAACGAACTGGTCTGAAAACCGAGAAGCCAATTGATGTATTAAAGAAAGTATGTGGTAATGAGAGATGTGCTGATTGTGGGGCCCCTGAACCAGATTGGGCATCCTTGAATCTTGGCGTTCTTGTATGCATTGAATGCTCTGGGGTCCACCGTAATCTTGGTGTGCACATATCTAAGGTATCTGCTATACGTGTCTTACCATTGACCTTTAGTTGGTCTTTTGAGCATCACTAGTTTTCCATACACATACAATATGTTGAAGGAAGAACTTGCTGAATATACATGGAACAATGGTTCAAGAGATATTTTTTGAGATGAAGAGATGCACTTTGTTAAATAGGCATAATGCATCAAATGATCCCTAAACTATTTGCTTATATTTCACTGAAAGTCTCAAAACTATTTTTTGTTTTAAGAAGACCTTCAAGTATTGAGATTTTATTTCACGAGCTCCCTTGAGACTAAAATTGTCAGAATTTTTTGCTTCACATTAATGGTCCCATTAAATAATGAACGTATTTTATTTAATTTTAATTATATACAGAAGTATTATCGCAAGCCATTTTAGGTACTCATCACTTGCAGTACTTGGGTTAAAACTGCTTGCACAAAAGACATCTGGATATTAATAAAATTATAGTTCATACATATTATTTAAGGGACCATTAAGAGAAAAAAAAAATCCTCAGTTTCCATCTCGAGGGAGCTCGTGAAATAAAATTTCAATACTTGAAGGACTTTTTAAAACAAAAAATAATAAGGACCATGGAAACAAAATAGGATACTTTTAGGTACATTTTGATGCATTATACCTTTTAATATTATATGTATCAATGTTTCTTGAGCATAATACATGAAATATAGTTGCACCTTCATGACTTAGCTTAGTGCTTTTTAATCTTGTACCCCATACTTTATAGAGCTTTTCGAAAAGAATTGGGATATTTTGATACCTATGACTTGATATCTTTCGAGGGCAGAATAGTAAACTACTTGCTATTTTGTTAGGTTATGCATTCAACACAAGGTTTCTTTAAAAAAAAATCAATAATCTAACTGGTGTCAATTGTTGATCCTCCATGCAGGTAAGATCTCTGACTCTCGATGTCAAGATATGGGAGCCATCTGTTCTAAGTCTGTTTCAGTCTCTGGGGAATACCTTTGCAAATTCAGTCTGGGAAGAATTGCTGCAGTCAAAGGGTGTCTTCCAAGTTGATCTTGGTCCCACGGGGTAAAGCTCCTTGGTGTTTTTAATATTTTAATATTTATGTTTATTAAGTTGTTTTGGATGCAAATTTTATGCATGCCACTTATCTATTCCTTTCATGTGAAGCTCGTACCGGAGTACTAAACAGCAAATAATTTACTTCAGCAAGCCCAATCCTTCTGATTCCATTTCTACAAAGGAGAAATATATTCATGCAAAGGTATCTTTCTTAGCCTTTTCTTAATTTTGCCATTGGATTGTTGCTTCATTTACATTTTCTTTGACTGTAATTATCGCCAACTTTGGGACATTCATCTTACATATATTTATAAGCAAAAAAAAAAAAACAAAAAAAATTTCTTGGTGACTACCTACACGATGACAAGAAATTTATAGATGGTTGAAGAACATGACCACTCTTTCAAGGCAAAAACTTGTATTGCACCAGTTGCACTGGGGAACTGGTGAAATTTTGACGAAAGTTTGACTTCACCAAAAAAAAATAAAAAATTGAAATGTATCATGAGAAGTGTTAGTTCGAATGATGAACATTATTAGTTCATATGAAGAAAAGCATTTGTTTGTAGTCTGAACAGTACCAGTACCTTTTCAATAACTACTCCATCCTTCCCACTATAATTGTCTCGCTTTCCTTTTATGATCGTCCCACTATAATTTCCCCATTCCATAAAAGGAAAAAGTAACTCCACTACCCATAATTTTTATCCTCACTTTTCCCACAATGTTACAAAAAATGTCACTCACTACTCCACTCATTACTCCACATACCTTTTTCCTCTCTCCCAATACCCAAAACTACCCTTCATTTTTATTATTTTATTATTATTCCTTATACAAAACAAAAAGAAACGGGACAATTACACCGGGATGGAGGGAGTAATACTTTTTATCACTTGTATGAAGAAAAGTATTTGTTTGTAGTCTGAACAGTACCAGTACCTTTTCAATAACAACTAATACTTCTCATCATATGAACTAATACTATTCAACCATTTTTTTTTATTAAAAAGAATGAAAGAACTGTTTGGTTGAAATTTTTTTGGTCAAAATTGGGTAAAAGTTGCACGGTGCACCTGGTGCGCTGAAGTGTTACTGTTTAAATATCTCGATTAGGAAACATGGGCTTAAATCATCAATATCTTTTTAGTTTTACTACATCTCATGTAAGCCTTTTTAAATTGAAAACATATTTTTTCTGACTTAGCAATGTGTGTGTGTTCTTTCTATTACAGTATGCAGACAAGCTCTTTGTTCGTAAACCCAAGGACAATCAATCTGCAGCACAACAGATGTGGGATGCTGTTCGTGCGAATGACAAGAAGGCTGCGTATTGGCTCATAGTTAACTCAGAAGTAGATGTAAATGCTATTTATGAACAAGGAACGAGTAACTCTTCTCTCACCCTTGCTAAAGTAATGCTGTTGCAAGAGCAAACTGCTCATGATAATTCCTACTTGGAAGCTGAGGTGTTGCATAACACATTTTCGAACCCGACTAGTACCAGTGAAGATAATAATGTTACCGATGATCTTGACGGGTGCTCCTTGCTTCACCTTGCATGTGAAACTGGGGATATTGGGATGATCGAGCTTCTTTTGCAATACGGTGCAAATGTAAATGCTACTGATTCGAGATCGCACACCCCGCTTCATCGGTGTATTGTTAAGGGCAAACCGGTACTTGCAAAGCTTCTACTGACGAGGTAAACATTTGCAGTTTGTGAGGCTTTATATATATGTTTTTTTCTAGGCTTGCATCTAAATGTCCCATCTTTTAAACCTGAGTAACACTTGGGGTGCACCAGTTGCACCGTGCAACTGGGGCGATACTAATACTGTTCAATGAAAACAACTAATACTTTTTAGTAAAAACAAATAATACTGAACAACTAATACCTTTTAGTAAAACAACTAATACCATTTAAAAATGCACTTGAGTTGCACGGGGCAACTGGTGCATGGCAATGTATTCCCTTAGAAATAACTGGAAAAGATTGTTCTGCCAAATTTATAAGTGGAAAAATGTCGTCTCTTGGATCAGTTATGAGAGCATCTTTACTTCTGTTTCATAACGTTATAACACTCGTGTATCATTCTCGTTACTGAGTTGTGTATTAACTTCAGGGGAGCTGATCCACGGGCAGTTGACGACCAAGGAAAAACCCCATTTCTCCTTGCTTTGGAATCAAATTTCGAAGACGGTGAGGTCCTCACGTTACTCTCGGACTCACATGGATGATGAATTCAGTCAAGCAAAGATATGTATGTATATCTAGGTATTAAAGCAGGTGATGTGGGGGGTAAGCCTACTGTAATTATGTATCTTAGCTTGCTGTCCAACGAAGAACGCCCAATCACTAAATATCGAGTGGTTTGGGAAATGAAATGTTGTAAATTCGTGTTGGTCCTGCCGTTTGGTTTAAGGTTATGGTGAGCAACAGTGGAGCGGTTAGGTCTCTAATGTAAGCGTGTAATGTGATGAATGTCGATTCAGTTATATTATTTGGTCACCCGAATTCCGTCCGGTGATGGTGATTGTGAGGGTTTTTTTGTGTGTTGTATATTTAATTTAGTTAGGATTGGGTGAGGTGTTGGTGAAACATGACATTTTGTGTATACTTGGGCAGGAATTTGAACAACAATATTTTTTTTTGCCTTTTATTTCTCTCCCACTTCTTTCATTGTTCACAATTATTGGATTAGGTGTTTCATCCTATTTTAATGACCTTTCTCTCCTTTTGTTATTTTGAGTTTCAATTTTCTTGTTAAAGAAAACAAAATAATTGGTAGGCTAAGACGTTATGGGGCCACTAGATGAATATAGGCAAAGTTTGTATTTTTTTGAGCTAAATAAATTGTAATTAATTTACTCCGCTCCACGTTTGTTGGATTTTGCAAATGATTTATTATAATTTTATTAGAAAAAATATAATGTGTTTCATGCAGTGGTAAGAAAATATCATACCATTTTGAAAAGTAATACTTTTAATCTTTAAGGATATTTTATGAAAAATGATATACCTATTAAATAGTTGCTGTACGTGGCATATTCCGAAAAACCATATTCCTTCCGAATATATCTTTTCCCGTTTGAGTGGCGAATGAGGTTAACCATTTTTTTTTAATTGACAAAAACTATATGAGACGGTTTTATAGATTACTAAAACAGTTGAAAACGCGGTTTTATAGATGGGTTGTTCTCATTCATTAATTTCGTAATAATAAAATTATCTGACGAAAAATATGATATTTCATTGTTTTTTACAAGAAAAAATTATTGATTAACGTTTACCTGTCAAACAAACTTTCTCAGTAATAATCAGGTCTCATTCATTAATAAATTTAGTAATTATATTTAGTACGTTTTGATTTGACTACTAAAACAAACGATAACACCTCAAATAAATAAAACATGAGGATTTTTTTAAAAAAAAATCCCCCAAAATGTGTATTTAGTTTGGATAGAAAAAAGAAGACAACGAAGAAAGTGTAAGGAAAAAAAAAAAGGAGAAAAATATTAATAATCGCAAATAAAGTAGATTTAATTTTTAAGAACCACCCATGCGTAACTTTTATTCTGAAAATAGAACGGGATATTAATATTAAAAGGTTTAAAACCCAAAGACAAACATTATGATTGAAATCGTACAAACAGCTTCAGAAAAAAGATAAATAAGAAAAGCAAATATTATTCGACCAATTCTTTTTCAATTTATAATCAGATAAAGTAATTTTTGCATAAATTCGCGTGTACACAAATCCAACGGTTCAGGATGATTGAGCAGGAAATGGAGGGTGAGGATGGAGGTGTCCTTCCTTTGAGCACAAGCTTCGATGCTTCGCTTTCGGCTTCAGACAGGCACCAGCTAAGCTTTTTGTCTACGTCTTTGTGGGACCCCCGCCCGCGCGGGAAACTAATTCCCATTTCATACAAAGGAATCGAATTTTTGGAATTTATTTGATAAGTTAATGGGGAGAAAATATTATTTCTATAATTTTGCAAATTTGATAGATATTAATAACCCTTTTGTGTTAATCTTATGTTCAAAAAGCGGGCATTAATGTTGACCAGAACAATATTAGCGCTTTCGGTTGAACTGATTCAATTAGGTCTGATTGTTAATCAAGGGATTAAAGTGAGAAAACGTCATAATTATTTAATAAATATTATATATATATATAATCATCTAATCTATCAGTCCCAAAATAATCCTTAATTATATATTTTTTTTTGCAAAATAATCATCTACTCCACTCGCCTCAAAATAACCCTCTGCATGGCTAGTTCAATTGATCAGCGCGTCGTACCGTTTTTCACGCTTTTGAACACTTAATGAGCTGCTAAAAAATCAAGTGATCTAACGCTTTGAATCGACTCAATGTTCTTGCTGAGTAGCGATCAAATCGGTCTGACCAACTGGCTCAACCGTTTTTTAAAACATAGCTTTTTTGCAAGTAATATTAATTTTATTTTACTTAAAATCGAGTCATGATATATTATCACTTGTTTTTTTTATTATAATATTACATTAAATGTAATTCTTATAAGCACATAGTATTCACACGAATAAACACGGAAGTGAATTGCAAATATTATCTTCTTGAATCAAAATGGATGTTACAGTACAATCTCTAGTGATTCCTTTGCGGATTGACATGACTTGGTTGTCCAGAGTTAAATTTGTTGTTGGAGATTATCTTAAATGACATTGATCTAAGGGGTTAAGCACCTTGATCTCGAATCAGACGTTATAGTTGATGAAGATCTCAGAGAGTTTTTGCGGAGATTTGGAAAACTTTTGTGGAGAAATGGCGATTTGAATGGTGGAACATCTTGATCTCAGACCAAACGTAGTTTACAACTTCTGCAGAGGCTTGGAGAACTTTCGTTGAGAAACGCCAATGTGGGACTCATGCGGAGGGTTAAACAACTTTTGTAGAGAAATTCCATGTGAGGGGTGGAGCACCTTGATCTAGAATCATGTCGTTTTTTACTCCAACGACTTTTGCAAAGAACTTTGATCATTAGTCTCTCGAAATAAAATATATATAATATTTTTCGTGCGTCCCAATAAATGAAATGAAACCCTATTTATAGGTTGAAATGTAGTTTGTCTTTGTGGGTCTGGTTTGATGAACCTTTAGGGAATGTTTGTTTTGGGTTTATAATGGGTGGGAGAAATCCTGAATTTTGAAATTTAGGATTATAAAATCCTAATGAATAGTAAAATTGTATGTTTGTTTTGAGCTTTTATAGGGTAGGATTATATAGAATTATAAAAAAGTTGATTGATTTTTATTATTATATTATTATAGTAATGATTGAATGATTGAGTATTGTGTTGGAAATTATGTAAAAGTGATAATATTATTATTAATAGGAATATGTGCAGATGTAGGGTTTAGGTTATGTTTTAAATTAAATTTTGAAATCTTGATTTTAGTATTGTATTAAATGAGTATGTGGAAATTGTAAAGTCCAAAGTCCGTCCAGAATAGTTTCAAAACAAACATACCCTTAGGGTATGTTTGTTTTGGGCTTATAGTGGACGCAGGAAATCCTGGACTTTGAAATCTAGGATTTTAAAATCCTAATGAATAGTAAAATTGTATGTTTGTTTTGAGATTTTATAGGGTAAAATTATATAGGATTGTAAAAAAGTTGATTGATTTATATTATTATATTATTATAGTAATGATTGAATGATTGAGTATTATGTTGGAAATTGTGTAAAAGTAATAATATTATTATTAATGAGAATATGTGCAGATGTATGGTTTAGGTTAAGTTTTAAATTGGATTTTGAAATCTTGATTTTAGTATTGTATTAAATGGGTAAGTGGAATTGCAATGTCCAAAGTCCATCCGGAATAGTTTCAAAACAAACATACCCTTAAAGATTTGATTTTAGATTTGTATCCAAAAAGATTTGTTTGGGCTTGATTTGACTTGCTGGACCTTAGATGTTTGTTTTGATTTGTTAGACATTAAAGACCCAATTTAATTTGTTGGGTTAAAATCATAAAAACATGCGAACAACGATATTTTCTTAATAGAAGCGTGCAATACATAACCTACGGCCAAAAAATGTTAAAAAACATAAAAAATAATAATGAAGAAACAACAATGAGGATTCGACGGCATCACACATGTATACTTTTAGAAGACAAACCGCGACATCATATTGAAGAGAAACAAGAAGAAAACAACCAAAAAAAAACACAAAATATGGATGATTAAGAAATTAACAAATAGTCACAAGATCATTTATACCATAAAAACCTTCGAATATTACGAATTTAAACATATATTACCATATGAACCTACATGTGTTACTACAGAGTTATATTAAAAAATTATCCATACCATACTTAACACACAATAAAAAATAAAGTAATACATAGATGTTCATAAAGTATCACGTGTGTTTGCACAAATTACTGTATAGACATTCATATAATGTTAAGTATTACTAAAAACTGTGTTACTACATGAACATAAAAATATTACGTGTGAAAAAAATGTGTTACCATATAATTTTTTTTAATACAAAACACAAAAAAGAACACCTATAGAAGAAATGTAGCACAATAAAGCTAACATGAAAAACCATCATATCAAGAAAAAGGAAGAGATGAAGAACCTTTTAAATCGCGAGACAGAAAAAATGGAAGAATGTAGATAGAATTGAAGAAGGAAAACAAAGAAGATAACAGAAAACATAAGTGAAAACCGTTGTGTGTGACCTAATAAAATGCGAGGAATAAAAAATCTTGGGATGGAGACGCACATATTTGAATATTAGAAAATGTGTAATGCCAAAAATGCTCACGGTTCCGGAATTGCCGATTTTGGTTCTGAACCGGCGGTTCCAATTCTTTTTTGAAGGAACCGGAATCAAACCGGATCTCAGACGATTTCGGTTCGGTTCCTGAATCGCCAGTTCTGGTTCAGAAACCGCCGAGTCGGCCAGTTCCTCTTTATTTTTTTTCTTGATTTTCTTGATCTAAAATTTGGAGGAATGACAAATTATTGTTGTAGAATTTTAAATTGAAGATTACAATAGTTAAAAATTACAAAATTGAACTTTTCCAAATTAGTAATTACAGTTTACAAGCTTACAACTTAAAATTTCCAATGTACAAATATATTAAAAATTAATTGAACTATTACAAATTTACAAATTGAACTTTAAAAACTTAAAATTTAAATTTTACAAATTAAATAAAGCGAGAGGGGATAAAGAAATTGAACTTGAGCTTATTTAAGAAATAAATTTAGAAATTCTAAGTTTAAAACTTAAAATTAAGTTGTCAATATTTTCAATTAAGAATCAAAGCCCACGTAGTTCTCTTACCTCAAACTTACCTCGTTAACTTGGATCGATTCGATTCTTCAATCTTCAACTTCATGCATTGCTCCCGGTGGTAGTTTCTTCGTCGCTTTCTTGATCATCATTATCAATTAGATCTTGAGCTCTTTTTTCGGCTCTTATCCAATCATCAAGCAAATATTGGTTTTTCACGTTTACAATGGTCATATTTGATCTCGTTGCATCCAAAGTATAACCTCCCAAACTAAAAGCTTGTTTAACGACAGGGGTTGAGGCGGGAGATGCAAGAGTTTCCCTTGCTAGGATTGATACTATCAGATAAGGACTTGTCCTTCTCGACCACCACTTTAGTATGTCAAGATTATCTCCATGCTCACCCGTTACATACTCAAAAGAAGTAGTTAGATAAAAATCAAGTTTGTGATAAGGGTTAGTCGTAATCCTTGAACGTTTTTCAAAATTGGGGCCACTATATTTTCTAAATAAATTTATTAAAATAGTTTTAATCTTAGAAGCAATCTCTTCCAGTTCAGGATATGCATCACCATCATCTTAAAGTCTATTAGAAGATAAAATATTATATTACAAATTTAAAAATATTTTTAAACAATTCAATTTTACTTTAGAATCAAGTACTTTAGCAACTAAGAATAGATTGTAAATATGCATAAAATATTTGTTCCATTTTTGCATCATAGATAAAGTAGTATCACTTAATAAATGATTTATAATATTTTCATTTAAAATATGAACAACTTTAACATAATAATCAAACGCTGAATTGCAAGTAGGAACTTTTATCATATTATTAAAATTCATAAAATTTTATACAAAGAATTGCATGAATCCCAGGTATATAGGAGTTTTTTTTTTTGTCTATTTAGGAGTTTTTGTCTATTTTAAAACTCATGTAAAATTGAGATATTCAACTTAGGTAATATTTTATGAAAATTGTTAAAATAATTGGATTCAGCTCCCACTTAGATACTACTCCGGAATTGCTTATTATGGTTGTAGGGGTTATACTAGAAAATATACTTGTACTTTGTATAATCAAACTGAATTTTTTATTTATTTACTGAAATAAATTATTTATCATTGTTGCATTAAATATGATTGAATGTTATATATATTTACTGCATATATGTTCAAATAAATAGTACGTGTTACATTGTAGTTAATTTAGTGATACCAGATCACAGAAGATCAAATTAACAATTCCTTGTAACTAAGTACAAATTCACAAGCTAGATGGAAATGAACAATCCATCGTGAAAGGTTGAAGTGTAAGACTCAGATTGACTTGTCTTGACCAAGAGATTACACTAGTGCATAATGATGTGCTGAATAGGACCTACAGAAGGATAAATTCTTCATTATGAATATAGAAGAATTAGACCTCAGTAATTCATTATTTCTTAATCTCTGTTCCTTAAATAGGATAGTGTGAAATTAATAATTATTACTTTGACTTATGTTGGGTAGAGAATCAATGAGATTCAATACTTTTTATCTGTTGGAATTTAGAGGCATGTAAACACGTAATACATGCGCAACGGAAATAAACAGTTCACCAACAACGAACAATTAATGCATAATTAAATATGAGTAAACGTAAACAAAATTCTTACAATAATTCGTACACAGATTCCTCAACTATGGTATTCACGTAACAATCGTTTACTAACTCGCACAGATCTGCCAGCGTTGAATCCCCGAGATGAATTTGCTAGGAAAATTCTAACTTAGAGATTTTTATGGAGAAAATATGAAGTCTCGTATTATGAATTCCCAAGAGCTCATATATATAGGGGAAACCCAACTTAAATCTTAAGCTAATTGATTAGGAAATAAGATCCCTAATCTTGTAAATTAAATCCCATAGATTTAATTCCCATATACATAAATCTCTACGGATTTGATTTCCATGTATATCGAATCTCTACGGATTTGATTCCATATATATCAAATCCCATAATAATATTCCATATATTATTATGTTGTATACTAAAATTTTATGGAACGAGATTTATGATGTGGCTACGTGATTTGGTACTACAAATAAGTATTTATGAGAGTGAGATGCAATCAATGAAGAACAAAGTGAATGTTCCTCATTGAATGTTAATGATGAGAGTTCAAAGCTGGGAAATAAATGCGAGAAAGTAAATGCGCGAGGATTTGGGCCGAAGGCCTCTTTTGTTGGCTGATAAAGCCGTTGTATTGAATGTGAAATTTCGTGACCCCTTAATGAGTCTTAATTTCTCCTAATTATAGTACATGCAAAATGGCCATCTAGTTGGCCTCGCTACAACTCTCGATGGAATTTGACCGAGCATTAATTGTAACCAGCTACTTTGGACTCTACAGCATACTCTAATCCTTAGTCTCACATACCAAAACACGCCACCTGCAACTCTGAATTGGCGGTTTGCAGGTAGCGCGGAGATTTGCGCCTAGGATTTCCCTCTTGGGTCCGCAGCGGTAGAACCAGCAATATCCTCAGAGTTTTCTCGGCCATTTTGGGTAAGATTCCTGATGTTGGTTGTTTGCGTGCTAGGTTATCCAAAATCAGGTCTCGGTAAGAGGAAAAACTTTGACTTTTAAATCTCTTTATCCTGCTTACCTCGATCACAAACTCCATAAAATTGGCTAAGTATAGACGATTTGCGGGCGAGTTGCCCGGAGTGGGGCGTACTCGCCCAACTTGTTGGCGACTAGCGGGCGACCATGGCTTGTGGGCGACCAAGGCATGCGGCGTGGGCGAGTAGCGGGTAACTCGCCCGCCTTGTGGCGACTAGCGGGTATGGCGACCATCTCGCGGGCATCGGCGGGCATGGCGACCATCTCGCGGGCATGGCGACCATTGTGCATGCGCGGCAACCATCTTGCGAGCATGGCGATCATCGGCGGGCATGGCGACCATCTCGCGAGCATGGCGACCATCTTGCGGGCATGGCGACCATCGGCGGGCATGGCGACCATCTCGCGAGCATGGCGACCACCTAGCGGGTGTGGCGACCATTGTGCGGGCATGGCGACCATCTCGCGGGCATGACGACCATTGTGTGGGCATGGCGACCATCTTGCGGGCATGGCGACCATCGACGGGCATGGAGACCATATCGCGGGCATGGCGACCATTTCACGGGCATGGCGACCATTGTGCGGGCATGACGACAATCTTGCGGGCATGGCAACCATTGGCGGGCATGGTGACCATCTCGTGGACATGGCAACCATTGTGCGGGCATGGCGACCATTGCGGGCATGGCGACCATCGGTGGGCATGGCGACCATATCGCGGGCATGGCGACCATTTCACGGGCATGGCGACCATTGTGCGGGCATGGTGACCATCTTGCGGGCATGGCGACCATCGGCGGGTATGGCGACCATCGCGCGGGCATGGCGACCACCTTGCGAGCATGGCGACCATTGTGCGGGCATGGCGACCATCTTGCGTGTAGTTTGCTCGAGCGGGCGAGTTAGGCGAGTAGCTTGCCCCATCCTTGGACTTGGCCGGGCGAGCTTCGCCCGCCAGCTTAGGGCGACTTCGCCCATATATCATTTTTAATAGAGGTTAGTGGGCTCTCCATTTGTAACTTAATGACATAAGGAACCCAAATAATTAGCCCAGATCATTTGCACACAACAATTGCCCCTCAGGTTACTATTTACCTCAAGTGGGAGCAGTGACCTGAATCTTCGTGAGCATAACTTGGCGACTTGGGTGTTTTGTCTATGTTTGGCGAGATCCCGCTTCAATGACCAATTTGAGTGTTGGGCGAGTATCTTGAGCTAGGCGACTTACAATTTACTCGTTCAACAAGTGTCTCTCTCCCCATGGGAGAGTTGATTGAGTTAGACAATTGCCTCTACGGGTGACTCTCGGGAGACTTGTCTTTCCTAGGAAATTTGGGTGAGCTGTATTTCCGGATGACTTGCCTTTGTGCCTCATGAATAACAGTGTCTTACCCTTAGGTGAGTTAGTTGAATTAAAGGCGACTTGCTCGCATGGAGAGCTTCTTGAATATCAGCGTCTCGCCCTTAGGCGAGCTATTTGAATTTTTGGGCGAGTTACTTGCAATTCGGGCGAGTAGGCGATGTCGGGCGTGTTCTTTTTCTTTGGATGGCTCACCGAGTTGGATGACTTGCGTTTAGAATCTAGCGACTTGCTACCTGCCTTGTGGGCGGATTACTTGGTGTTGGCGACTTCTCTGATCTGAGTTGGCTCTAGAAGGTGAGCATTGAGCTAGCTGGCCTCTCGATTGGGAGAGCTGTAACATTCTTTCTTGGGCCATTTATGAGTGACGCGGAGCGAGCTGGGCGAGTAGCACGACACATCCTTTACCAAGCCATTTTCAAGAAATGGAAAATGGCCCTCTTTTTAGGCGAGGTGGAAATGATGTGGATCGAGCGATGATGAAGAGCGATCTGCGAGCTCTTTGTATGGAGATTGGGTCGGGCAAGCTCGGCCCTAGTTCGAGCAACACGTGGGTGCCCCGGGCGAACCACCAACTGCTTAGGTGAGCTCGGGCGACGTATACAAGGAATTAGTGCCGCTAGAGTCGTGTAGAGCTCGGTGGAGCAGCTAGGTGGATGAGTTGCGCCCTGGCGAGCTGAGTGAATTGCCCATCGGGCGCGTAGCTTGTGGGCGAGAGAAATATTAGCATCTCGCCCTTAGGCGAGTTACTCGCACCGCCGGAAGACTTACTTTCTTGATGGGCAAGTTGCGATATGAGGCGAGCTCACGGGGGAGATGGGCGAGCTCCCGGGCGAGATGGGCGAGTTCCGGGGCGAGATGGGCGAACTCCCGGGAGAGATGGGCGAGTTCCATCGAGCATCAATTTTGTTTCGTCCATAACTCGAGTTCCCGACCTCCGATTGAGTTGATTTTTTTTTGTTGCGACCGTATTTTCGAGGAGCTTATAATGGTTATGAGCGAGATGTTTTTACACATAGATCTTATGCGGGCGAGTTGTTTAGATTCGGGCGAGTATGGTATGCGGCGAGTAGGCGAGTTGGGCGAGCTCCAATGAGCATAAGTTTTGTTTCGTCCATAACTCGAGTTCCCGACCTCCGATTGAGTTGATTCTTCTTTTGTTACGACCCTCATATAAAGGATATTCACTTGGTTTATTTATATTCTCAATTATCCTTCTATATAAAAGCAGTTGTTTCGCCCCACTTCTAGCTTGTTTCCACCAATGGATTTTGGAAAGCTGGCGAGATTGAGCGAAGTGGGGCCGGCTAATCCTCCGGCGAGGCCATGAACTGCTAGAATAACATTCAGACTCTAATGAGGTGAAATAAATCAGATGGCAAGCTGCTCCGAGGCGAGATGGGTCGAACGGTGAGATGGGCAAGATGGGGCGAGCAACTAGCTGGGTCCAATTCCCATATCTATTATGTTGAATCGCCTCAAGGGAAGGAAGTGGGGTGATCGCTGTCCCAGGCGAGGTCGTTAATGAAGTTTTGGTGGAGGTTGCTCCTACTCAAGAGAATCCTGCTACTTAGTACTTCTTTGTTATAGTCGTATGTCGACTTTTATCATGTTCGATTGTCTTATGTGCTTGCAATCTATGTTTGGCTTGTCGTCTTAATTTTACGTGACTTAGTTGTCTTATTGTGTTGCAACTTTGGATGCCTGTTACGAAAATTTTATGTTTGTGGACTATCTCTGGGAGGTCGATCTCTTTAGAGATCGACGACTTTGGGTAATCGATCTCCTTGGAGGTCGATAATCTGCCCCCTTGTCCATGGCATAAAATATTATGATCTTCTTATTTGGGTGCGATCCTAGTGCTTGACACTTATTTGGTCGTCTTATTTGGATGCGACTTATTACCTTGACACTTGTATGGTCGTCTTATTTGGATGCGACTTATTACCTTGGCACTTGTATGGTAGTCTTATTTGGATGCGACTTAGTGCCTTAGCACTTGTATGGTCATCTTATTTGGATGCGACTTATTACCTTGGCACTTTGTGTTTAGAACATATACTATAATAACTGATCTCGTTAGAGGTCAGTAGACCTGCCCCCAATTTCTAATCACTAAAATCTAAGTGCATGACAAATTTGACTGAACCGAACTTTGAAAAAAAAATCAACTTCCATTTCTAAATTTGAGGCGAACTATTTCATAAAATTTAGACTACCAAACTACTGGTAATATTTCTCCAAATACATTGCATTCCAAGGTGTTGAGTTGGGACTCGCCTGGGATTGGTCCCGAGAAGCTTTTGGGTCACATAATCAGCTACCGAGGTACGACTTTTCTGGCTTGGTAGCTAAGCTTTCTTTTGCGTTCTTTGGTTCCTGCTCTTCCATCCGTTGAGCAAGCAACTCGGCGCTACTGATCAATTTTCCAGCTCGGTGCCTGAAATTGGCGTAGGATGCTGGATAGTCTATATTCATTGTCTTCTATAACTTCGTGTTCATCCGGAGTCCTCCGACAACTCCCATAACTTTAACTTCGTCTTCGAGTGGCTCCCGATCCATGATCAATTTATCAACCCTTTTCGATATATCTTGTGATCGGTCTCATATTTGAACTGGCAGACACATGACAACCTCTGCTTGGTCCCCACCTTATGAGTCATAGTGGTGAAGTGGTCGAGGAAGAGCTGCGCCATTTGGCTAAAAGATTCCACCGAGTATGGTGGCAAGGTGTTGTACCATCTGTAGTCTTGGTCGCCCAATGTGAGAGGAAACAACCGACATTGAGTCACATCGGTTGCTCCCATTGAGCTCATGTAGGCCGTGAACTTGCTGACGTGATGTATGGGGTCTGTGTCGCCGAGATACTGAGTGATGGAAGTCGTCGTGACTTTTGGTTGGACGGGAGCTGTTTTTCCCGGTGAAAAACCCATGAGATGCGGAAAAATCATGAAATGCATATAAAACAGGGGGTTGAAGGAATGGTGATTCCAATTTTTTGTGTTTTTAAGTCCATGTGTTGTGTTTTGCTTATAATCGATTGCATATGACAAGAATAAACATAAAGCAATAACGAACACAACAAAGTATAGTGGTTCGGAGACTCAAACTCCTACATCCACTCTCCCTGTTCCTAGGAAAATTCCTTCAAACTGGACTTATCACCCTCTCGGGCTCGCCTCGGGACTTATCACCCTCCACGGGATTGCCTACAAGCTTTCAGGCTGACTCACTGCAGCTTACTCACTTTTCTACCTTGAGTTTTCTGGCTGACTCACTGCAGCTTACTAACTCTTTACAACTCCACACAAACTACCTAACAATAGGGTTTGGGTTTGGTTGGTGTCCCCAACTAGGTTGAGATTTTCCCTTACATTTGTTTAGCCTCAATGCTAAGGTTGGAAAAATCTCTCTAAGCTTAGGATATATCGTGGGTTGCTTAGATTGGGTTTAAGAACACTATTGAATATATTTGTATATCTACAAACTTATGTTCTATGGTGGGAATTCTTGAGTATATCTCTTCTTGGCTCTGTAGCATCTTTTGCCACATTCTCCACACTCTCCACACTTTATAATGATGAAATACCTTGTATTTATAGTGTGGATTTGAATGTTACCGTTGGAGAGAATCACATTCAAATCCATACTATTCATAAGTTTCTTGACTTTTTTCAGTGGTTGTCTTCATCTCATTGATCCGTCGCAATTTGAATCTAATTGCTATATTCTTCAGGATCTTCTGAGTCTTCAGGATTCTCTGAGCCTTCAGGATTCTTCTGAGTCTTCAAGATCTTCTGAGTCTCAGGATTCTTCTGATATCTCTTCAGCGGACCTTTGTCTCGAGGCATCTTGACACTTTTTGTTGAGTTCGGTTCTTCGACTTCGGACATCCTAACCATGGTCACTTTTACTCACCGACCCTCAGGTCACTTGATTTCGAGCTATCGATTTCTTCTTTCGATCGTCACTCGATTGATCGGATCAACACATCTTCAGTCAACACATCGAGGATAACATCGTGTCAAGACATCAAAGGTTAACATATCGGTTTTGTTGGGATTATCTTTGAAAAAGTATGCTTTTTACTTTGTATAATCGAAACTGAATTCCAGACTTATTTACTGAAATAAATTATTTATCACTGATGCTTTAAATATGATTGAATGTTACATATATTTACTGCATAACTGTTCAATAATTCGTACGTGTTACATTGTAGTTAATTTAGTGATACCAGATCACAGAAGATTAAATTAACAGTCCCTTGTAACTAAAAGTACGCCATTCACGACCTAGATGGAAATGAACAACCCATCGTGAAAGGTTGAGGTGTAAGGCTCAGATTGGTTTGTCTTGACCAAGAGATTACACTAGTGCATGACTGATGCGCTGAATAGGACCTACAGGAGGATAAATTCTTCAGAACTGAACAAGGAAGAATTAGACCTCAGTGGTTCGTTGTTTCTTAACCTTCGTCCCTTAAATAGGATCACGTGGGATTGGTAACTATTGCTTTGACTTATCATGGGTAGCGAATCAGAGAGAGATTCAATACTTTTTATCTTGGGCAATATTATTGGTCACATGTGATTGCTAAGATTTAATATGAAGAATCGTGTGCAAGTACGCTTGTTTGATTTGCCCCCTTGGGAGGTTCATAAGCTTTATCATACCAAATCTTGCAAGTGGAATTTGTTTCCGGTATGGATAATAATGTTGAACCGTTCCTTGACAAAGGACAAAAGATATTAATTAACGGAAAACTATTTCAATGGCTTGAATTAATTAATGGGCTAGATAATCTTAAACACTGGAAATAATGACCGGGAGCCATATTGGACGTAATATGGGTTAAGATGGATAGTGCAATATTAATTATGTAGTGGGATTAATTAATATTTATGGGCTTGAATTATATTGTGGCTCAATATTAGATATTCAAGATCCATTAGAAGGTCCAATCTTAATTCTCCTAAAGGCCCCCTGAGTAGCCCAACAAATAGTCAAATAACTGAAAAAGGTGATTAAAATAAAATAAATATTGTTGCTTATTTTTCCTCTATTTTTTTCGAAATTTATGGATAAAAAGGGAGAAAAGATTTTCTTTGAATTTTGTTATGGAATGAAGATATGTATTCTTGGAATACAAGATTATCTCATTAAATTCAAGAAATCTCCCACTTGGTTATTCATGAAGGAAATTTCGAAATTTTGGAAATATAGTGGGCAAGAAAGATTTTCTTGATTTTCTTGAAAAAGATATTATGGAAGATATGTATTTCTTGAAATACAAGAATATCTCATAAATTCAAGAAGATCCAAATCTTGGAATCTTGCACTCTAAAATTTTCGAAAATATCCATAATTGAGGAGGTGGGATTTTTGTGGAATATTTTAATTATGGGAAAAAAAATATAGGAGATATATTCAAGATTTCTTGGTGACCAAGAAAAGTCTTTTCCCACATTGATTTTTCACTGAAAATTTCGACCACCCCTCTCCTATAAATAGGGGATGATTAGTTCATTCCCAAGTACAATTCCATGTGCTGGAAAAATTAGCAAATCCACGAAAGTGGTGCAACAAAGTTTATTTTTTCCTTTTGTTAATTGTTCGCGAGTATCCTTCCACCGGATTGTCGAGCAAAGGGCTAAGGGAATACTTGGGAAGTCCTTTTGGTTAGTCCGTCCAACCGAATTCACTACCATCCCGAGAGGTACGTTCACGTAAATCATGGAGATTCGCGTCGTAGGTTTTACGTGGCTTTTTATATGCATGATATGTTGTTGCAATTATTATTTGAATTAATATAGGATTAATTCATGCTAGTAATAATTAAAGAATTAAATTTGTATTTAAATATTCTTTTAGAATAGATCTGTGCAACTCAATCCCCAACAACCGGGTATCGAGCCACGGTTTGAACTCTGAATTTTTTAAATTGTAATTTAATTCACGGACATTAAATTTGAAATTGGATAGTAGAACTGATTAGATCTGCTTTTTGCAGGTATCCAATTGTCATGGATTTTAATGTGTTTATTTATGCATGCATATAAACTGTGGTTTTTTAATTCGATTCGTTCGGATTTGTTTTGCCTCGTGAGAAAATCCACGAGTAGACTAGGATTTGTTTGATTTGATCAATGTAATACACTAGTCTAGATCTAGGTTTATTTATTTTTGTAAATAAATTGTAACCGGATCGAGAACGAAGAGACCAAGAATTAAAGGACGAAATCCGTAACCCGCGTGGTATGTATTGTGGCACGCAACGTAAATAGGGCAGGCCGGGTGGCCGAGGCACGCGAGAACAGGCCGAGGTCGCTGGCGAGGCGGAGGTCGCCGCCGAGATCTGCCGACGCCGACACCTGCCGAGGCACTGGCGGGCGCTGCCCCGGAGGTGCCGAGGTTGGCACATCCTAGGCAGTGGCCGGGTCCGGATCTTGAGCATGCATCCATTTGAGTGAACTTGGCGTGGCGTTTCGAGATGAAGTATTTTTTCGAGATGAGCGAGTGGGAGAAATTGAGGCGTGTTTCTTCAAGATCAAGTCAAGAAAAATCAAACCATGACAATTGGATAATTTGTGCCCAATATGTTTATTTTTCATTTTGCTTGATTTATTTGTCTTTATCTTATGCTTTATTTAATTTGTTTAAATGAGTTTGCATGAGGGTTGCCAAATGGAAAAATCTCACCTTCAAAAATTACTAAGTATGTTTAAATAATTAATTGACAATTTTATTGGGATAATAAAATTGAATTAATTTTGACCTCCATGATTTATTTATTTGTGAATTCTTTTGGAAAATTCCCCGGCGGGACGGTCAAAAGATAGGTTTCACATGAATGAATTCCAAACGGATGATTGTGGGTTATTACTAGTGGCGGCGATGATGACCCCAACGAGGCTCGATCAAAGCGAAATAATAATCTGTATTTAATCATGGTTATTACTTAGGTATAAAATTGATATGCATATACTTCTCCAAAGTCCTGTCAATTTTATATTGGTCAAGTGAGAACCAACTATTAATCTGGATATTAAAGGTTTGTAATGTTCTTGTTTGTAACCTACTTGAATGTGTTAAAATAATGACCCACCCAACGTGGGTTATTTAAAACTATTTTGAGATGTTGGGTGATGCATGTTCATATATTTTTTTGAGATTATTAATATGAAGCATGTGATCGAACCTTGTGATATACTTGTGCTATTACATATAGTTGTTTATTTCGCCAAAGATGTAATTTACCTTTTAATCCTTTGTTATTACACTTTAAAGTCAATACAATATGTATGGAAACTATATTGATTGAAACGAAAAATTATCCTAAGCGCACAAAAGCACAAGTGGATTCTTGACACACCAAAAATCGGATGAGCCAACCGACGAAGTCAAAACACGGGACTCGTCGGATCACCTACGAGAGATGTCGCATTTGAAAAAGGTGGAGGGCAAACCCGTAAGGGATTACGCCCTCAAAATAGATGGCCCATCCCGAACAAACTTGAGATTCGAAAGCAGATTATGATCTAGAGACTCGGATGAATTTGGTACTTCACTCTCTACCCAAAAAGTTTTTTGAGCATTTTGGCCTCTTCTAGCTAATTTGTTGCAAGCTTTTTGGTCACTCAAGTTTTGATGGCAAGTGGTGCATCTTCATCTTCTAGGCCAAAAAGGAAGGCAAGATAAAAGAAGAGGACCAAAAGGCCATAAGCAATAAAACTCAATGTTGCCAAGGGCAATGGTAAGATGAGAATGCTTGTTGTGTCAAGGAAAATCCAAAAGAGGAAGTGCTTAAGATGCGGTAAGAGAGGACAATGGAGGTTTTGCTGTTCCAACCCCAAAAAGGGACGGAAAGAAAGGTAATTCTCACGCACTAGTTGTTGAAACTTGTTTAGCGGCGTATACTTCTCATTCGTGGGTGGTTGATACGAGATTCACTAATCATGTTGGCTTCACGGGTTCTACATGATCCGGCAACTTAGTGGGAGTGAGATCCTCATCACACCGGGCAACGTTATTGAAAAGTAGAAGACATTGCAATGCTACGTAAGTGGCGAGATATTGCGATCTTCTACGATAATAACGATTATTGCAATACTCACGCAAGTAGCGAGACATTGTAATGCTACATGAGTAGCGATTAAAGTTGATGGGAGAAGTGCACCTATCTTTTTGAAGATAAAGTTTTTTGAGATTATCTTTATGTTCCCAGTTTTAGAAAGAATTCACTTCCAGTTTCTAAAATTTGATTAAAGGACACTAAGTTTCTTCTAATAAGAATGACATCATTTTTGAAATGATGAGTGTATCTGTTACGGGACATTGATGGAAAATCTCTATACAATTAACTGTGCACACCACTCATGAAATACATCCTATAACACATCAACTATTTCCGACAAAAGAAAGAGTGAACGAAATATTTTTTTGGCATCTAAGATTAGGTCATATAAATCCAAAGAGGATCCAAAGGTTGGTGAAAGATGGTTCACTGGAGCGTCTCCAAGTTGAACAAATCCCAACTTGCGAATCATGTTTGGAGGGTAATATGACCAAGAGGGCATTTGGAGCCAAGGGGAATAGGGCCAAAGAAGTGTTAGAGATCGTTCACACAAATGTATGTGGTCCAATGTCAACCAAATCAAGAGGAGGTTATGAGTAATTTTATTGATGATTACTCAAGGTACATTTTCCTTATGAAGCATGAATATGAGACATTTGAAAATTCTAAGAATTTAAGGCTCAAACAGAGAATCATAAGGAAAAACGTATCAAGTCTCTACGATCTGATCGTGGAGGCGAATACCTCAACAATGAGTTTTTTGAACTACTTATCTGATGAAGGGATTGTATCCTAGCTCACTGCACCCGGAACCCCTCAACAAAACGGGGTTGCAGAGCGAAGAAACATAATTCTTTTGGAAATGGTTAGATCAATGATGAGTTATGTGGATCTTCCCGAGTCGTTCTGGGGTCATACCTTGGAAACAACGACTTACATTCTGAACTTGGTGCTATCCAAATCGGTTGCCAAAACTCCCAAAGAATTGTGGACCGGGCGCAAGCCTAGTATGAGACACATGAGAATTTGGGGGTGTCCGGCCTACGTGTTGGACAAGGAAGCCGGTAAATTGGATCCTCGATCAGAATTAAGGCTGTTTGTAGGATACCCCGAGGGAACAAAAGGGTGTATGCTCTATAGTCCCAAAGATCAAAAGGTGGTAATCAGCAACCACTTTAGATTTTTGGAAGAAGACTATATGAACCAAAGAAAACCCAGAAGTGAGATTACCTTAAATGAGCTTAGAGGGCAAACCTCAGTGCCAACTGTACTAAATGATATACCAAACGATACATTTTTCACAACCGGAGCCTCGTCGTAGTGGGAGGGTTGTTAGACAGCCCGAGAGATTCATGGAAATAGGAGAGTCCTCGGACTTGATTCCCGGACAAGACAAATCAGACCCATGGACATATGACGAGGCACTCCAAGATAAGGATGCAGGTTCTTGGCAAACAGCAATGAAAGCCGAAGTAGGTTCTACGTTTCATAATAGAATGTGGGAGCTAGTCGAACCACTTAATGGGGTCAAACCCATTAGATGCAAGTGGGTATATAAGAGCAAAAGAGGACCGGACGGGAAGGTTGAAACCTTTAAAGCAAGACTAGTGGCGAAAGGTTACACTCAGAAAGAAGGGATCGATTATGAGGAAACTTTTTTCGCCCGTAGCCATGCTTAAGTCCATCCGTATTCTCTTATCGATTCACAAGCATTTCGACTTTGAAATCGGCAAATGGATGTCAAGGCGACTTTCCTTAACGAAGTCTTGATGAAGAGATCCATATGCAACAACCCCAAGGCTTCATTGAAACATGCCAAGAACACCAAGTTTGTAAGCTCAAGAGGTCCATTTACGGACTCAAACAGCATCGAGCTTGGAACCAAAGTTTTGATCATGTAATAAAGTCTTATGGTTTTGATCAAAACAAGTTTGAAAGTTGTGTGTATAAAAAGCGATCGAACTGCATTGGTATTCTTAGTACTATCGTAGATGACATTGTGATCATCGGGGAATGATGTGAAGGTGTGATCGGGCGTAAGGGCATGGTTTTCAAAAGCGGTTTGATATGAAAGACTTAGGGAAAGCCGGACACATCCTTGGGATCAAGATAACTCGAGATCCCAAGAAAAAGGATGTCGGGTTATCGAAGTTTCATACATAGACACTTTGTCTTGAAACGCTTCAAGATGCAAGATTCCAAGAAAGGATTCGGACCTTCGATTTGGACATCTATCCAAGAAAATATCCCCTAAGGCCGAAAAAGGAGATAGATGACATGAAAGGTATTCCTTGTGCTTTCTTTGTCGGAAACCTTATGTATGCAAATGTATGCGTAGACCGGATATACGCGTTGCTATAGGCATGGTAGCAAGATATCAAAGTAACCTAGGGAAAGCGCATTGGACGACAGTTAAAAACATTCTGAAGTGTCTGAAAAGAACTCGGGATAGAATGTTGATTTATCAGTCAGATACTCCAATCCTCATCGGCTACACGGACTCGAATTTCCAATCAGATTTAGATTCCAGAAATTATCTGCCTCAGTTAGTGTGTTTCCATTTGGGAAGTGTAGCCATCAAATGGACGAGTGTGAAGCAGAAATGCATCACTGACTCAACCATGGGACTAGGGTAAGTAGCTGATTGTGAAGCAGTGAAAGAACCGATTGGGCTCTAGACCTTCTTAGTGGACTTGGATGGTGTTCTGAATTTTTCTAGCAATATCTGCTAGGGGCAGTTGCAAATTCAAGAGAACCAAGAGTCCACGAGTTAAACAAACACATTAAAGGAAAGACATCTTATTCGAGAAATCGTTAAGAGAGGAGATATAGATGTGGCAAAGATAGCATCTGAGGACAGCCTAGCAGATCCAATCACAAAGCGTCTGCCTCTGAATACATTCGAGAGACATGTGAGTGGAATGGGTGTCAAGACCGATTGCTAATCCGCTTTGAGTATAAGTGGGAGAAATTATTAGGTTCGTGTAGGTGACATTAGATGTCACGGACTCACGCGAGACATGTTGTAGTATACTTAAAAGCGGACTTTGAGTATAAGTGGGAGATTGTTGGGATTATCTTTGAAAAGTATGCTTTTTACTTTGTATAATCGAAAACCTAATTTCGGACTTATTTATTGAAATAAATTATTTATCATCGATGCTTTAAATATGATTGAATGTTACATATATTTTTCGTGATAATCGATCAATAATTAAATGCGTGTTACATTGTAGTTAATTTAGTGATACGGATCACGAAGATTAAATTAACGGGTCCTTGTAACTAAAAGTACGCCATTCACGACCTAGATGGAAATGAACAACCCATCGTGAAAGGTTGAGGTGTAAAGGCTCAGATTGGTTTGTCTTGACCAAGAGATTACACTAGTCTGCATGACCGATCTTGTTGAATAGGACCTACAGGAGGATAAATTCTTGAGCGAAACAAGGAAGAATTAGACCTCGTGGGTTCGTTGTTTCTTAACCTTCGTCCCTTAAATAGGATCACGTGGGATTGGTAACTATTGCTTTGACTTATCATGGGTAGCTTAATCGAGAGAGATTCAATACTTTTTATCTTGGGCAATATTATTGGTCACGTGTGATTGCTAAGATTTAATACGAAGAATCATGTGCAGCACGCTTTGTTTGATTTGCCCCCTTGGGAGGTTCATAAGCTTTATCATACCAAATCTTGCAAGTGGAATTTGTTTTAGGTATGGATAATAATGTTGAACCGTTCCTTGACCAAGGACAAAAGATATTAATTAACGGAAAGCTATTTCAGGTGGCTTGAATTAATTAATGGACTAGATAATCTTAAACACGGGAAATAATGACCGAGAGCTATATTGATGTAATAATATGGGTTAAGATGGATAGTGCAATATTAGTTATGTAGTGGGATTAATTAATATTTATTGGCTTGAATTATATTGTGGCTCAATATTAGATATTCAAGATCCATTAGAAGGTCCAATCTTAATTCTCCTAAAGGCCCCCGAGTAGCCCAACAAATAGTCCAATAACCTAGAAAAAAAGGTGATTAAAATAAAATAAATATTGTTGCTTATTTTTTCTCTATTTTTGAAATTTATGGATAAAAAGGGAGAAAGATTTTCTTTGAATTTTTGTTATGGAATGAAGATATGTATTCTTGGAATACAAGATTATCTCATTAAATTCAAGAAAATCTCCCACTTGGTTATTCATGAAGGAAATTTGAAATTTTGGAAATATAAGTGGGCAAGAAAGATTTTCTTGAAAAGATATTATGGAAGATATGTATTTCTTGAAATACAAGAATATCTCATAAATTCAAGAAGATCCAAATCTTGAATCTTGCACTCTAAAATTTTGAAAATATCCATAATTGAGGAGGTGGGATTTTTGTGGAATATTTTAAATATGGAAAAAGAATATAGGAGATATATTCAAGATTTCTTGGTGACCAAGAAAAGTCTTTTCCCACATTGATTTTTCACCGAAAAAATTTCGACCACCCCTCTCCTATAAATAGGGAATGATTAGTTCATTCCCAAGTACAATTCCATGTCTTTGGAAAAATTAGCAAATCCACGAAAAAGTGGTGCAACAAAGTTTATTTTTTCCTTTTGTTAATTGTTCGCGAAAGTATCCTTCCAATCGGATTGTCGAGCAAAGGGCTAAGGGAATACTTGGGAAGTCCTTTTGGTTAGTCCGTCCAACCTAATTCACCGCCATCTCGAGAGAATGCGTTCACGTAAACAAGTAGATTCCGCGATCTCGCAGGTTTTACGTGGCTTTTATATGCATGATATGTTGTTGCAATTATTATTTGAATTAATATAGATTAATTCATGCTAGTAATAATTAAATAATTAAATTTATATTTAAATATTCCCCCGAATAGATGCATGTAACTCATTCCCCAACAAGTTTATCTTATCTCGATCTCGATCACGTCGATCTTGATCGGTCTCATCCGCTTCCTCTTCCTCGATCGCGAACCTTCTCTCCCGATGCGAACCTTCTCTTCCCGATCTTCCGTGGGTTTCTTTTCGATTTGCTTGTTTGCTCCGATCACTAGATCGGCTAAATGCTATTCTTCCGATCATCCGATCTTACGGGCCGGTTTCTTTTTCGATTAGCTTATGCTTTCTTCCGATCACCGGATCGGCTAAATGCATTCTTCCGATCATCCGATCTTACGTCACCGGCTTAGCTTTTCTTTTCTTCCGATTTTTTATATTTCATGAGTTAACTTCGAACTCATCTTACTCATCGATCTCGTCGGGGTCTAAATCTGTGACCTCGTCGACCTCGATCATCTACCCGATTTCGTGAGTTCCCCTCAACTTGTTCTTTTCGTTCCCCTCAACTTGTTATCTATAAAGTAGCTTGAATAACACAAGTTGATAATGTTTTGGCATAATTCATCAAAACTAAAATATCCCAACAATTTCCCCCTTTTTGATAATGAAGCCAAAACATTAAAATATATGGATCTTTAAAGAAACATGTTTTTGTTTAAAAAGATCAGTTCAGGTGATCACATTAAAAATAGTGAACTTTTGAACTCCCGCTCTGATACCACTTATTTGTATCAGTACAGAAATGGGTTTTAAAATAGATCAGTTCAGGTGGTCACTTTGAAAATAGTGAACTTTTGAACTCTCACTCTGATACCACTTGTTTGTATCAGTACATAAACGGGTTTTAAAATAGATCAGTTCAGGTGGTCACTTTGAAAATAGTGAACTTTTGAACTCCCGCTCTGATACCACTTGTTTGTCCTGGTGAAAAACCCATGAAATGCGGAAAAAACATTGCCGGTGATAATGGCGACAATGGAATCCTAGCTGGAGTTGGGTTTCCATTTTTAGCAGCAACCTGATCTTGAAGATCCTTGAGGGTTTGAACTATTACCGCTAGTTGTTCAACATCAATTTGGTTGGCTCCACCTCGCTGTTGGTGGCGAGGTGAGAGGCTTCTTTCAGCTCTCCCTCACTGATGATGACAAGGTGAGAGGCTTCTCTCTACCCCACCTAGCTGATGACGAGGTAAAGGGGTTCTCTCCGCATCACCTCGCTGATAATGGCGAGGTGATGGGATCCTTCCCAGACGATCTTTAGCTGATCCTCTTTGTCTTTGTGAGCGGCCAGGCCGAGTCACGGAAAGTGATCCTTCTGGTATTGACCCCGGCCATGGTGACGAGCCTGCCCGACACCGAACTTTGAATCTAAGCGTTGGAAAACTAACTTGGTTCGCTGTGAACCCGCAGAGTCATCATTCATTTCGGCGTAGAATTATCTTTCGTATGACCGTCAGTGGTGCTCTCTTGAACGAGCGGTGTGAGAGTTCTCCACTTGGCTTTCTGCTTGTGTGGGCCTTCGGCTTCTTTTTGCTTGCCCTTGGCCTTAGCTTGTCGGAATTTTTCATCTAAGTTCTGGCGCAGATCGTTGTGACCTGCCCCCAACTCGGCCCTCTTTCGGCGCAAGACCGCCATGGCCTCCCAAATCTCTTGAGAAGTGTTGATTTCTTATAGCTTTTGGAGAATACCAAGTGCGTGCCCCTAGCTCCGGATTGCAACCATTGACCACCCCCATTTCTGGGACTTCTGGATTCCGGGTTTAGCTTTTGACAAAAAACTTGCTTGAGACATCTTTGGTTGAGTTTCTGGGAAAGTGTTTGAATGTTTGAAGATTCAAAGAAAAATCCCTTGAAGATACGTGGGAATACTCCAATGAGAACACTGAAAAATCAGTCTAGTTCTTAAACAGTACCCTCCTTCTAGCGCCAATTGTTGTATACCAAAATTTTATGGAACGAGATTTATGATGTGGCTACGTGATTTGGTACTACAAACAAGTATTTATGAGAGTGAGATGCAATCAATGAAGAACAAAGTAAATGTTCCTCATTGAATGTTAATGATGAGAGTTCAAAGCTGGAAAATAAATGCGAGAAATTAAATGCGCGAGGATTTGGGCCGAAGGCCTCTTTTGTTGGTTGATAAAGACGTTGTATTGAATGTGAAATTTCGTGACCCCTTAATGAGTCTTAATTTCTCCTATTATAGTACATGCTCATGGCCATCTAGTTGGCCTCGCTACAACTCTCGATGGAATTTGACCAAGCATTAATTGTAACCAGCTACTTTGGACTCTACAGTATACTCTAAACCTTAGTCTCACATAACGAAACAGGCCACCTGCAACTCTGAATTGGCGGTTTGCAGGTAGCACGGAGATTTGCGCCTAGGATTTCCCTCTTGAGTCTGCAGCGGTAGAACCAACAATATCCTCAGAGTTTTCTCGGCCATTTTGGGTAAGATTCCTGATGTTGGTTGTTTGTGTGCTAGGTTATCCAAAATCAGGTCTCGGTAAGAGGAAAAACTTTGACTTTTACGTCTCTCTATCCTTCTTACCTCGACCACAAACTCCATAAAATTGGCTAAGTATAGACGATTTGCGGGCGAGTTGCCCGGAAGCATGCATCTTGACTTGTTGGCGACCATTTAAGCGACCATGGTTAATGGGCTTACCAAGGCGTCTTGGCATGGGCTTAATTAACGGGTAACTCACCGCTTTGTGGCGACTAAGCGGCATGGCGACCATCTCGGCATCGGGCGGCATGGCGACCATCTCGCCGCATCTGATCGACCATCATGCGAGGGCGACCATCTTGCGGGCATAGCGACCATCGGCGGGCATGGCGACCATCTCGCGAGCATGGCGACCATCTTGCGGGCATGGCGACCATCGACGGGCATGGCGACCATCTTGAGCATGGCATGACAACCACATGGCATGACAACCATTGTCTTGCCATGGCGACCATCATTGGGCGCCAGCGACCATTGTCGCCATGGCGACCATCATGCGGGCATGGCGACCATCGGCGGGCATGTCGACCATTGTGCGGGCATGGCGACCATTTCCGGGCATGGCGACCATCTTGCGGGCATGGCGACCATTATCGCATGGGCATGGCATGGCGACCATCTCATGAGCATGGCGACCATCTTCGCGCGAGGTGACCATTGTGCGGGCACGGCGACCATCTCGCGGGCATGGCGACCATTGTGCGGGCATGGCGACCATCTTTGCGGGCATGGTGACCATCGGGCGGCATGGCGACCATATCGGGGCATGGAGACCATTTCGCGGGCATGGCGACCATTGTGCGGGCATGGCGACCATCTTCATGGGCATGGCGACCATCGGTGGGCATGGTGACCATATCGCGGGCATGGCGACCATTTCCGGGCATGGCGACCACAGCGGGCATGGTGACCATCTTTGCGGGCATGGCGACCTTCGGCGGGCATGGCGACCATCGCTCGGGCATGGTGACCACCTTGCGAGCATGGTGACCACCCAGCATGTTTCACCACTGCGAAGCATGGCGACCACCTTATGAGCATGGAGACCATTGTGCGGGCATGGCGACCATCTTTGCGTGTAGTTTGCTCGGCGGGCGAAGTTAGGGTTTGAAGCAGCCTTGCCCCATCATTGGACTCGACCGGCCAGCGAAGCCCGCCTTCGCTCGGGACGACTCCCCCATGTCTCATTTTTAATAGAGGTTAGTGGGATCTCCATTTGTAACTTAATGACATAAGGAACCCAAATAATTAGCCCAAATCATTTGCAGACACACCATATTATTATTGGGAATCCTATTTAATTAAATCTAATTTAATTAAATAGTAACAACAATTAATTCTAAATATAATTATTATTATATTCTTCATAAATTAAATATTAATATCCAATATAATATTTAATCAACCAACTATAATTAGTAAACAAATCGTTTATTTGTTGTGTGACCCATAGGCCCTCATATATCGGCGATTATTCAAACTAACGGTCTTAATTGAACCCCTAGACAATAAATCGGACATTCTCAATATATGAGGTGCGTAGGAAATGTGCAACTACCATGAATCAAAACATGGGCTATTACGATAACTTCATTTCATTCTCGAATACTCGATTAAATCTTGAACATGATGAAGTGTCTATTCAAATAACTTAATCATTTTATCTCCAATCACTAATTGATCACTTATGTCACACTTGGCACAAAGTCCAAGCTGACGTGCATCGATCGATGACTTAGATTCAATTATGATGAGAAGATGAGTATTCTCTCTAAATCCACATTGAGGAATGGATCCTATTCTTGGCTGAACTATCACGCACATGCATTTCGTGATGAACCCAATCCAATCCATATCTACTCATGGAAGGGTGCAAGCGTCGGTCATGGTCAAAGTTCATCACTCCATACATGTCGTGCGTATTGTGTTGGGAAATTAGGGGTACCCGGATCTATTCGAGGTGAATTTAAATACATATTTAAATTAATTAATTAATTACTAATATGAATTAATCCTAAATCAATTCAACATAATAATTAACAAGCAAATAAATAACATGCGTACACATAATCCACGTAAATCCTAAGCATGCAGAATCTAGGAGTTACGAGATTATTTACCTCTTGTAGAGACAACCGTTGAGACGATGGATCAACCCAAAGTGCCTTCTCAAATATGTCCCAAGTCCAATTAAGCGTAATCCGGTGGGAGGATTCTCAATCTAACGATTTTTAATTTAAAGGAAAAAAAATAAAATATTTTTCTACCACCTTTGTGGATTTCTAATTTTTCCAACACATGGAATTGCATTGGGGATGAAGAATTCATCCCCTATATATAGAGCAAGGAGGGGGACGAAAATTTGACCTAGTTGGGTCATTGGGAAATTTCCTTGCTTCTTCCTCAAGATACAATCTAGAATATATCCAATATATTATATTTCCCAAAATATCTCCCAACAAAATCTTCTCCTCCTTCTTGCCTTGCATTATTTTCGAAAATATCACAAAATAGGAAAGAAATAAGATCTTTTTCCTTTCTTGAATTTATGAGATGAACTTGTATCTCAAGAATACTTATTCCATAAAATCTTTCCAAGAAAATCAAGAAAAATCTTTTCTCTCTCCTACTCATATTTTTCGAAAATAATTAGGAAAATAGGAAATAATATTTTCTTCTCATTTTCATTAATTGGACTTTAATTTGGGCTATTTGAGGGGCCTTTAGGAGAATTAAGATTGGACCTCTAATGGGCTCTGAAACTTTAATATTTAGCCAAAATATTATTCAAGCCCATTAATATTAATTTACTCCACTATAAAATTAATATTGAACTATCCAACTTAACCCATATTACGACTTCACAATAATATGGCTCCCGATCATTATTTCCCGCGTTTAAGATTATCTTAGTCCATTAATTAATTAAGTCACTGAACATACTTTATATTAATTAATATCTTTGTCCTTGGAGTAAAGACAACTCAATATTATTATCCATACCGAAAATAAATTTCCACTTGCAAGATTTGGCAGATAAAGATTTCGAGCCCACCAAGGGGACAAATCAAGCAAGACGTACTTGCATGCGATTCTCCGTATTAAATCTTAGCAATCGTCATGTAATCAATAATATTGTCCAAGATACAAGGTATCAAATCGCATTGATTCTCTTCCCATCATAAGTCAAAGCAATAGTTATTAATTTCACACGATCCTATTTAATTAAGGGACGAAGATTAAGAAATAACGAACCACTGAGGTCTAATTCTTGTATATTCAGTACCGAAGAATTTATCCTCCTGTAGGTCCTATTCAGCGCATTATGATGCACTAATGTAATCTCTTGGTCAAGACAAGCCAATCTGAGCGTTACACTTCAACCTTTCATGATGGATTGTTCATTTCCATCTAGGTTGTGAATTTTTACTTAGTCACGAGGAACTGTTAATTTGATCTTTTGTGATCTGGTATCACCAAATTAACTACAACGTAACATGTACTGACTTATTGAACATGTATGTAGTAAATATATATAACATTCATTCATATTTAATGCAACATGTGATAAATAATTTATGTTAGTAAATAAATAAGAAATTCAGTTTGGTTATACAAAGTAAAAACATACTTTTCAGTATAACCCCAACATATTGACCTCAAGTCAAAGGAGTATTGCATCGCTCCCACTAACCGAGACACTCATAGACACATATTGTAGAATTACATCAAACGGTGTCTCGGATGGGTATACCAATACCCTCTAAGGTATCTGTGCATCCATCATGAGATACCTAGTATCTCGTAGTAAGTGAGGTCTTACTACACTCTCTAAGAGTATGATGCAGATCACACACCAATCTCAATTGCATCATCAATATCCCATTCTTGATGATCCTTGATCGGGGATTATTTGAGAATCATGCTTAAGTCATCTGAGTTCTCACAATCTCAATGACAGCAATGACTCATGGGAACACTTGTATGAATAAATGCAAACAATCAAACATAATATCAAACAAGTGTATTGTCATACATTAATATTAAATGAACTATAATATTAAATCAAATTGAATATCATCGAGTATTATGTCCTTACAATAGACTGTCTCTAGGACACTAACACTAACAATCTCCCACTTGGACTAGAGTCAATCACTTACATGTCTAACCCCTAGACCATCAAATGTCTAGTGTGTACATGAACACTCAGTGTTTTGGTGAAAGGATCTGCCTAATTAAATATGTGGGAATACGTTTTAATTCTATTTCTCCTATCGTCATGATCTCTCGGATCAAATGATAAGCCTGGGTACATGCCTCTTCCTGTTAGTTGATCTCGGTTCCTTTGCTTACGCAATGGCACTAACGTTGTCTCAATACAACTTTATTAGACAAGTGGTACTCGAAACTTCCCCTAGTTCTCTTACGAACTATAAAATCCAGACAACCTCTTTGAGGCTTCTGATACAACAATGTACTCAGCTTCGGTTGTTGAATCTGCGGTCGACTTGCTTGGAACTATTCCAACTGACCGCCTCATCATTGAGAGTGAAGACATAGCCTGACTGTGATTTGTAATCATCACAGTCGGATTGGAAACTTATGTCAGCGTAACCAGTTACTACTAGTTCTAACTGCCCTCCATAGACCAAGAAGTAATCTTTAGTACGTCTGAGGTACTTAAGAATGTTCTTGACAGCAATCCAGTGAGGTTCAACCGGATTCTGTTGGTATTCACCATTGATGCAAATAACGTAGGCCACGTTTGTGCAAGTCATTACATACATGATTAACCCAATTGCATATGCATATGAGACATCTTTCATGTGCTTGATATCAACTTCATCAGAAGGATAATCCTTATTTGATAGCTTTATCCCATGATTTGTCGGTAGAGACCCTCTCATAGAGTTCTCTATCGCAAAATGCTTCAACACCTTATCTATGTGGGTGAACTGTGATAGCCCCAACATCTTCTTGGATCTATCCCTATCCCTAAGATGTAGCAGGCTTTACCAAGATCCTTCATCAAGATATTGTTTCCCATAATCAATATGTCATCGACATATACAACTATGAAGACAATATTCTTTTAATGCGTTTTTATAAACGCATGGATCTTTCGAATTTCTGATGAAGTTAAAAGATTTGACTGCCTTATCAAAACGGATATTCCAACTCCTAGAAGTTTGCTTCAATTCATAAATGGATCGTTTAAGCTTACACACAAGATTAGAGTTTGGCTTAGATATGAAACCTTCGGGTTGAGTCATAAACACTTCCTTGTCAATGTTGCCATTGAGGAAAAGCTGTTTTGACGTCCATCTTGCCAAATCTCATAATCGAGGTGTCTTTCTTTACCTCAAGTAAAATTTGAATGGACTTGATCTTAGCAAGCGGGTGAGAAATTCTTGTCATAGTCAATGCCCGCGTTAACTATAACATTTTTCTACCAACTAGCCTTGTAGGTTTGTACTTTGTCGTTTTGCATTAGTCTCACGGCTTGAAGACCCATTTGCAACCTATGGGTCTAACCTTTTTATAATTCAACCAAGTCCCGGACTTGATTGGTGTACATCGAGTCCATCTCGGATTTCATGGCCATACCACTTCTCCGAAGTCAATATCTAATGTTGCCTCGATTGTAAGTTTTAGGATCGTCTTTATCGGGATCTCCACATCATCATGTTCCTTCACGGAGGAAACCATAATATCTAGTGGGCGGATTCTTAATCCTAGTAGACTTCTTACGTTTGTGGTTGTGTAAGTCAGACATTACGATCGTGAAAATTTTTGTAGGGCATCGATTTATTTCATCAATGTCCGGAGAGTCCTCAAGAGCTACACTTTTAGATGCCTCTTGGGCGGGAGTTTAAACTATGTTGTTCTCCACCCCACTTGGAGTTCAATTTGCAAAGGCAATGCAACTCCAATTACGCTCTCACTAGCTGAAAGAGGATCACTTAGTGATAAACTTCCACCATGAGAGTTGATGAAGCTCCCACTCGATTCTCGCTGGGTCCCTAAAAAACGAAGTTTACACGTATGGGGGAATACACGTGTTCAAGGATTTTAAACTTTTTTTCTTATCGAGGTCACTTTGGGTCGATAATCCTCAAGATTAGGTTCGGTAGCCACGTAATCACTCGAAGTCAAAGTCTATTGAGATGCTGGATCCCGGAGCTGCTCGTGCTTCCCGATAATCCCAACCGAAGTCCCGAAGTAGCCGAGATCCCGAAGCTGCTTGATCGATAACTAACTTATCGAATCCTCGGAAGAGAGTCCGCTTAGGTAACTATCCTGGATTCACTTTATGGAATGGTCGTTCTTAGTTTATTGCTTTTAAGCTTTGTCGAAAACCTTCCCCATGAAATAGTGATTGAAATTTGTGATTCACTTATGCAACTTCATGGTTTGATTCCGGCGAATATCGGTGAAAAGTATGCTTTCGAGAAATCAAGTTAATGCAACGATTAAGCCGCAGATAAGGAAAGCAATAAAGAACCACGGCCGAGTTATAGTGGTTCGAGACTCAAACTCCTACATCCACTCTCCCGACTCTTGGAGAATTCTATCAACTTAAAACTTCGACTACCTCGTAGTTTACTTACTCAACTCGCCCCTCGGGTTTTGACTACTCCACGTGGTTTACTTACTCAACCCGACCTTGAGTTTTTCGACTACCTCAAGTAGTTTACTAACTCGATCTCACACAAGCTTTGGACTACCCTTCGAAGCTTACTAACTTCTCCTCTAGAATTTTCGACTACTCGCGTAGTTTACTAACTCTTTACAACTTCTCACCAACAAACACACTCAACTTCCTTCGAGGGTTTGGGGTTTCTTGGTTGGTTTTCAACTAGGATGAGATATCCTTTACAATGAAGCACAATGCAAAGGGTTAGGATATCTCAGCTAAGCTTGATAAATCTTATCAAGCTAGGCTTAGTAAAGTGAGCTCTCTTCAATATAAAGCACTTGGGAAATTCAAGGTATTTCGAGTGCTTTAACTTTGCAAGAATAAGTTTGAGCTCTTGAGTTATGATAAATTTCCGTAACCTTACAAAGTAGGGTGCAGTGTTATAGGCATACACCAAGGTCACTCTTGAAACTAGATTTGAGAGATAACTCGTGAGTTCCTCTTATGGTGTGTGAGAAACGGTTATATTTAGAGTTTGAAACTCCTAACATCGCGTTTTAAGTAATAGCCTTTCATGTAGCCGTCTTCACTTTTTACTTGGTCTGGAACTTTCAGACATCCGACATCTTTTTTTGGCCCCGTCACTATCGAAGGTCATTATGGTACATCGTCGTCTTCCTCTTTTTGACTTTTTGTCTTCATCAAAAGGTAGACACCTTCAAGCGGCTCTTTTGGTTACAAAAGTTTGATATAACCTTAACAACACTTGACTTAGTTCCTTTATGCGCATTTAAATGTCTTGGCAAATACGACCCTTTAAGGCACGTTTTTCACCGATGTGCATCCTTCGATAGATATATTCGAGCTTCCGGAACATTCGTTCATAATCGAAGCATTCAAGCATTATCGGAGTCTCTTCGCGTTCTTGTGCTTCGATTTTAATGATCTTCGGATATCTTTCGATCTTGATCTTGCGTCTTAGTCTTACGAGTCTTAGTCTTCTGGTCTTAGTCTTCGTGAAGTCTTGAAGCCGTCTTTCGAAGTCTTGATTTATTCCGATCGATATTTGAGTCTTCATAAGCCGAAGTCTTGAGTTTCTAGACTCCATACCGAAGTCTTGAGATCTGGGTTTCATATTAGTCCCGAGACTTCGCCATACTTAAACTTCAAAATTATCTTGAAACATACCGAAGCCCTTTCGTGAAATCTTTAACCTATCCCGAACTATATCTCGGCCGACTATACATTTTGCAGTGATATCATCCCAATACTCTGGCCCCGAATCGACTCATCTATCAAGATCATTCCCGAACATGTCATACTCGAGGGGGTTTTGGGATCTTAATCAAAATCATATAATCTTTAAATTCATCTCCCAACAATTTCCCCTTTTTGATGATGCCAAAACCTATCTTATTCATGGACATATAACCTATACTCGTGTTTGGTTTATCCTATTACAAGATTGGTTATGTCTCTCAACAATTACTTGACAATGAATCTCTCAACAATTTCATCACCAAACAATAATAATCGGGCATATCAAATATAAAAGACATGTAAGAATAAGATAATGAGATATTATCTTTTGAGCATAATGATAAATCTTCATTGATGATAAGTGTATCATTACAGTTACAAATGAAATTTATCAAAAAAAATCAAAAAACAAAAAATTAAAGAATACAAAATCTTCTAAATCTTCAATTTCTAGTCTTGATTCGCTCTTGGGTCTTCTTTCTGTTTGCTTTATTTTAGAAACACGTCAATTGGGGCTTCCCGGATCAAACATTAGAAAGAATCTCTTCTTGACTCATTTCTTTTCCCCGATAATGTCTGGATTTGTTTCTAGTTAGGCCCAAATGACCCGTCAGATCTTGAGCAATTTCTTCGCGTAATGGCCTTTTCGTTTTGCCAAGCCATTACCAAGTCTCGGAGGAGGATAGGAATATGGATTGAAATTTCTTATCATACTCACCTTCATCCGCAATGTTAATCCAACTTTGTAAATACTTTGGATAAAAGGTGAGAAGATATTCAATAAGCTTAGATTACGTGCAAAGGCCTTCCTCTCCGTTCCCCGAGAACATCATAATTGAACCAGAAGGTTCTCTTCCACTTCTTCCACATGTCGTTAAGTTTAATGGGCATCCATTTATCAAATAGGGGCCCTTGACGGATGATGTTCCTTCCTCTTGCTGTAAACTTTACGAAGTCACTCCTTAAACCACGCTCTTCATCTATCTTCTTTTCTGATCACGGTAGTATCTGAAGCTTATGCATTCGGGTCACCGGTTTTATCTGAAACATGCGTTCAGTCCCCTCGGTTTTACATCCTGAGTGGGTTGGGGCTGGTGGCGTTTCCTCGATGTAGTCACGGGTTAGCTCGTCGATGCGAGCACGCACATCTTGGATCGACTCTGTTTAGCTCTTGATCCCCGAGCACCTGCGTATCGAATTAAGCATCTACAGTCTGAGCTCCTTTAAAAATTTCATAGAAATTTTATCGGTAAGTGATGTCTCGAGCACCTCGGGAGAAGACACCTCCCTAATCTGATCCTGTGTCCTTGAGCTAACTGAGCGGCCTTGTAATGGTGAACTCTGGCCGATTTGGCCCTCGGTTGTCTCTCGCCGAGAATCACTTGCTACCATCGAAATGGGGTGAGAACCATGTCAATCTTTAGCAGCTTTGGAGGCCGAGGTTTAACCCTACCTCATCGGTTTTGCTCCTTGCTCATTTTGCCTCCAATGGAACCTTCCCTGGTTTGTTGGGTCTCTCTTTCTCGCCAGGAAGGTGATTCTACCTTTTCTCTTTCTCTCGTATGACCTATTTCTTCAAAGCAGCGGGTCTTGAAGAATATTTTGGATTTAGGGAATGGGGGTTGAGTTGGCGAAGATATCCTCCTCCCTCTGCACATCTCCAAAATATAGGCAATTTTGGTGGCATGCGGATCTTGCCTTTCATCGTGATTTCCCACATTGACTCTTTTTATGATCTTGGCTTGCTCGACACCATCGGACTAAATTTCAGCCATTGAAGTCGATTGGTGGGGAGATGCCTCGACGCCATCATCATCTGAGCTTGGGTACTAATGCTCCAAAACTCCCCAAGACTCATGGCGCTCTTGCTCACAATATCCAACATACCGATATTGTGGTTTTAGATTCTTTTTATTCAAAAGTTGCCTCAAACTTCGCGAGATTCTCGTAATCCTGTCTAGAGTACCTCGCTCTCTGCCCAAACATATACATCGCAGATCCTCTCCTCATACTGTCACATAACTCCAACACATCATTGATTTTTTTAGGGATAATGCACAACTCCCTCTCAAAATCGGCGTATTTTGATGAGTGCTCTAGATGAGATACGGTAATCGAAGAGTGCATACAATCTTCTTTCATCTATTTTCAAATTGCGGATGAATTCGATTACCTCCTTTTCGAACTCTGGTCTGGTCGGGTGCGACTAGATGGGTGAAGTTCTTGATCGGATCATATGCAGAGCCTCCTCTTACGAGCTTTGAGTTGGTTGTGCTCTCAAGTGAGACAGTGAACTCGCATGCCATGGCTTATTGGTTATGGCTAAATATCTCGATACGGTTGAGGCCATTTTAGAATATGATTTGAAGAATGTGAAGCTTTAGGGTTTTGCGATTTAAGGCAAAGGGATTTTAGTTCGTAGTATTTGGGAGCGAAAGGGTTTGATAAAATTTCGCTCAATGGCTTAAAAGAGGTATAAATAACCGAGATCGTGGGGAATCGTGTTGGTTAGGTGAAAAGCAGACCGGTTGAGATTAATCTTTGATTAATCGGGTATATGAACCGATCTCGAAAAAAAGCACCAAAATATCCTCGTTGGTCAATAATATGGCGAAAGTATTAAATAGTATTTGACATTCTTCGAATTTGTGATCCCTCAAAAAACATTCCTCGGTGTTTTGTATTTATTGCGAATGATTCTTGAGTTTTACTTAAGCAATAAATGGGTCACGTGAGTCATTACTTCTTGCACTAATTTCCTCTGTCGGTCTTCTTTAGTCTTGACCTTGATAAAATGTTAGTATATCTTGTAGTCTTGAAAGGGTTGACATCTTCGAAATCTTGACCTTCAATAAACTGAGTTTCGAGACTCGGTTGATTTTCCATTTTATCTTGAGTTTTCAAAAGAGAATGCGGAGAAAACTTCATCATCCGAAAATCTTGATTTTCGTTTTACTCTACTCTACTTTTGGTTCCTAACATCCACTAATTCAACTGAAAGTTCCCGAAATCTTGATTGACCAAAGTTTTAGAATAAGATATCAGCTCTTTTGCCTATCGGTATGAATTTTTCTCCATCCTATGTCCTTTTTTTCTCGACGATGATCTCGGCGAAGTGATGTACGATATCACGTGTTTGCATCGGTGTCTGCAATGCAGTTTTGTGAAATAGCAATCGCATTTATTATTGTCACAAAATATTGGTACTTCATCGGGCTACAACTTTATAATCCCTTAATTTTTTTATGCCGAGCTAAAGAATGGTAGCCGCAATGACTTCCCCTGACCATGTATTGACTTGATGGTCTTGTTTCTCTTGAGGTTTGTTTTTTTGAAAACCAAGATGTCGATTTTGTTTCCTAGAAATTGACAAGTTCTGTTTGTGGACTTTCATCGGTCTGCCAACCTCCATAGTCGAGATCCCCGAGTAACGGTTAATTCAAGGTTATCATCACCGATACCATAATCTCTATTCACCGTGCCTTAAGATATCTAAAGTATATGTTTTTGGCGACCTCCGTGTGACTAGTCTTAGGATTAAGCTTGGTATCTTGCCATATATCAAACAACAAATGTTATATCGGCCTACTTACTAACGTGAGATAGAGAAATGATCAATGATTCCTCTATGTCGATTATGATTCAGCTGATTGCCTTCGAATCGGGATCCGTCTTCGTAGTTAGTATTACATAGGAATCCTAAGCGAGTTGCAATTTGTACACCATATTTTAGCGATGGATCTACGGTGTACTTTGCACGGTTGATGAATATTCCTTCCTTTTGATTGTTTCACTTGAAACAGAAAGAAATTCATCTCTCCCGTCATCCAACATCTCAAACTTGCCTTTCATCGGTGTTGAAAACTTTTCACCACGGTACGATGGTTTGGAATCCAAAAATGATGTCATCAACATATATCCCCGAACTAGTAAGATATCTTCCCCATCCTCTATCAAACAGGAGTTCTCCTTGATTCCTTTACGAAACCATAATTGATGGCGAGAAAAGTCATCGTACCATCTTCTGAGTCTTTGCTTGAAGACCCATACAAGGCTTTTCGAGGCACTGTAAACTTGAATCGTTGTTTAAAACCCGAGGAGGTTGTTCCATAAAACCCTTCTTTAAGCCACAGATTAATGCACTTTTCACATCCATTTGATATTTGTGAACCCGTATGGGCAGCGTATGCAAGAAACAATCGATGGCTTCTAGTCTTTGCTTGGTCAAGGTTTCATCATAATCGAGCCTTCTTCTTGGGAATAACCTTGTGCAACTAGCATTGCCTTGTTTCTTTAATGTTGTTGTTTTCATCTCTTTTTATTCTTGAAAACCCGAGCTTGGTTCCAATGATATTGTGCCTTCGGGTCTATCTACCAACTCCCATACTTCATTCCTTGAGAATTGATTTATTTCGTCTTCATAGCGGTAATCGATAAGAATCTTGTAGAGCTTCATTAATCTCGCGGAGTTCTTTCTCCGATAGGAAGCGGCGAAGAATTTGCACTTTCACCATGGAACCTTCTTGTCTTAACAGCCGGTTAGATCACCCAATAATCGACTTGTGGGATGACTATCTAACCATTTCCTTTTTGATGTTCCCGTGATAAGTATCCTCAACATTTAAATGTTAGGTTAAGTTAAATCGACAAAATCGAGGGAACAAAGGAGAAAGTGAATCATCTTCCTCGGGAAATTCTACCGAGAACATTATCGAGAGACATTTATTCCCTTTGGTTGATAGATTCAAAATTGCCCCTGTTTGTGACCACATTGGCATCACGTACGGTGAAGCTAGTGTCTGTTCAGTTAGTGGCGCTGGGTGTTGGTTTTCACAGGAGTCTCACGTCCCGATTTCCGTCCAGAACCTTTGCTCGAGTGAGTCGCTCAGGTCATAGATAGTGGTGACTTAACTTCTTTTAGTTGATGGATAATTTATCTTTTATTTGAACCAATCTGGTGATCCTCTTGAGTGAGTTCATCTGCGTCGTATTCGCCATTTCTTACAGACACAAATAGTTTCATCAAAAACAACATGAGGTGTTTCCTCAGCAATAAGAGTCCTACGGTTGTAAACTACGAAAGCTTCTTGACTTGAATATCCTAAGAATATTCCTTCATTGACTTTACTATCAAAAGTTTTCAAGCGATCTTTACCATTATTGTGTATGAAACAACTACTGACAAATCTGAAAAGAAAACAAGAGGCGGCTTTCATTCCAGAAAGCTCATAAAAGGTGTTTTTGCCTTGACTCTTGAGTAAACATGGATCTATTACATCAAGGTGGCATCGGTGTTGACAACCATTAAAATCTTTTAGGAATATAAACGGTATCATTGTCCTTGCGAACTTCTTCGAGAGTCTATTCATTACTTTTCGGCCAACACCGTTTTGTTGGGGGTCCTTGCGGTGATGTTTCATGAGAATTCCATTTTCTTCTTGTGATAATCGAGAATATAATATGATTTATAAATTGAGTTCCTTTATCGAGATGAGTTTTTGACCCACGCCAGATTTTCTCATCTGGGCACACCCCGATGATGCGGCGGCTTTATCACGGAGTCTCTTTCTTCTTGGTCAGAATATGACCCAAGTATATCTCGGTAGTCATATTCACGCGATGTGTATTTCATTTCATTAGTGCTCACGGTTTGTTATAGGACCAAAAGATCCATATAAATGGCCCTAGTATTCTTTTCGTTAGAAACCTCAACTTTACTTTTAAATGATGCTCTTGTCATTTTACTTTCGGCATGCATCACAAATATGTTCTTCTTGAACACCTTAGTTGGGTAACCCTCTTTCAAGAGCTAATCTTGCAAGCTTGTTGAGTTTTTTGAAATTTAGGTGATTCATTCTTTTATGCCATAACCAAGCGAGTATACGTATAACTTTTAGCTTGATTAAACATGTATCTTTAGGAGTTGAACTCGATCGACAAAGATACGTTCCTTTTCTTGTACGATCCCTTTGGTACTTTACTGATGTATCTCATCTTTCACAAAACATAAGTTCTTGGAGAAACTCAACATTAAAACCCTTTATCCACGAAATTGCTAATTGAAAGCAAGTTATGCTTCAATCCGGATATATGAAACACCATGGATATGGTAAAGAGTCGATTTCCAAAGTTCCATATCAGCCCGGTCTCATCCATGGGTTATCTCCAAAAAAGTGATATTGAGCCTCTTTGTTCAACATAGTCCTTGAGTATCTTCTTGTATCTGCCATATGTCTTGAACATCCTTGTCCGAATACCATATATCGAGAACACTTTTCTCTCTCTTTCATCGATTGCCGTATGATCTTTAGTCGATTCGATTCCACTTGTTTTTATCCGAAAAACAATTTAATTCTTAGGTACCAATTTGTGTAGGGTCCTACAAGGTTATTTGCTGCCTTTGGGATCAATCGCTAACAACTCTAATCACTTTAGAGTGGGTGATTTGTCTTCC